>JAJONQ010008463.1:0-20916 GCA_036250385.1 Solanum microdontum
TGACCAACTCCATACTCAACACACCCTCAATGTTGTTCATTTTTTCTTTGAGAATATTGCTTAAATGAGGGTATTCTTCTTATAGTGAAGAGATGCAAGAGTTTTACGGAGTAAAGAGCCCGCAGAAGCAAAATCAATTCATTCCAACAACTGAAGGTGTTACTGCATGTATTACTCATCCCTCAAGTGGAACCATTGTGGTTGGAACCAAGGTCTGTATACTGATTCACCTTACCTGATGGACCTTATTTTCTGGTTATGCTCAAAATATTTCTATATATATGATGCCTTTGCACCTCATGTCATTTTATCGTAGTTTTTTGTGCCTATTTGTATTACATTAGTTCTATTTTGATATATTGCAGAATGTTTTTTCTATAAATAATGAATTTTTTCATAGATGGCAAACTTGCACTGAGCCGGTTCTGTAAAAAGAAATTACAAGTCGTGTGACTCCCTTATCATGTCTTTATTGCTTATCTTGTTAAGGCAATGCTTTTCTCTAAACAGTATGCTGGAAAACATGTAACTAATAGAAGCATACATATCAATATGATGCTGATTTTCTGTTCTAACAAGTCATTATATTCTTCTATGGAAGCAGCACTCGTCGCTCCTGGTGATTTCACAAACAGGCAAGTCATTTCAAGGCGCATATGATTCTCCTTGCTCTGAAGGCAATCTTAGAAGAACCAGCTAAATCTCGCTCACATGGTTATACACATCTACCAAACTAGAATTCAGTTGCACATTCTAGCAAGTGCAGCAGGAAGATATTGACGGAAGATGAGCTTTAGATGAATGTGTAAAGTCTTTGTTAGAGGGCAAGGTTTCAGACCGCATGTCATTTGGAAGTGTACAAAGGAGTGTATGTAGAGGAAGGTGAAGATTGCTTTGTGTGCTTTATGTGTGAATCATGAAAGAACATATTGTCTGACCTGAGTAATGATTCACTGAAGTTGATTTCGACCCCAGCTAGATCCTTGAGCAAATGAAGGAGGTGGTATAAATATAGCCGTTAACTTTATGCTTTGTGGAGGTGTAAGTCATAAGTAGTGGATGCAACTGTATCTACATCGACTGACTTACAATTCTGGATTTTCGTTGATATTTTTCACTTGTCAGTTCTCGTGGTATACTTGGTGATCATTCCTTTGTGTCTGTAGCATCCATATCCCTTCATTACTGTGCTTTAGAAATGGTATTGCTTGTACAGCTTCCAGGAGGTGCACCATCCACAATATTCTCCCTGCTTATCATTATTGAAATTATGCATCCATCAGTTTGTCCAGGGTTCAAGATTTGTATTAATAATCATCATTTTTCTCAAAACCAACTTTTCGACTGAAAATGGAAGTGATTGTCCTTTTCAAGATGAAACTTTACAGGGTTTAGGGTAGTAGTTTTACCTCTAAACTTTTACTTAATTCTCCAAACGGAGGTTCATTTGTCTTTGTATTCTTTCTAAGAGCCTGCATTTCTCAGTGCAAACGCAAATTGAGTCACAACAGTTACAGAAAATAACCTTAGATTATACTGGACTGGCTTTACATACTGATTCTTTTTAGGGGTGAGTTGAATAGTTTTGGTGGCATAAATAGTATATTGCCAAGAGCTACTGGCCTCCTATTGTGACAATTCGTCTTGTCAATGGATTTGATTTGGGAACTATGTTTATAAAATTTTACTTCCTTTTCAAGATTGATTTTTAAATAAAGACTAAATATATGCATTTTCAAAGTTAATTTTTGTGAAGGTGAGGTACACTTAATAGCATTATATATTCAGCAAAACCTGTATGATTCCAAAGAAGCTCTCTCTAAAACCCTAGACAAAATCCCTATCGGAGCACAGGGGAAGCAAAAGGTTAATGGATCAAGATCAATTATGATCTTATGTCGAAATATCATAAGAGATGAAATGAAAAAAAATATATTTAAAAAAAAGATAATAGTGCATTTGGACCAGAAGCCTTCTCAAATATGTTTTTTGATTAACTTGTTGGGAGATGATAGGAAAAGATGTGACAATAACAGTGAAAGTATTTTGTTTTAGCAAAATTTATCAAGGTTCATTACTCGCACCAATCTGATTTTATTGTCTAAAAAAAGTGACAAATACTTTTGCAGATTTAAAGTCATAGGTTTTATAGCTTACTAGGTAAATTGTCCGCGCTTCGCGCGGTGGTGAACTACGTTAATAATCTACTTCTGAACATTTGATAATATAAGTGTTTTCGAGTGGGTACAACCCTACGATAAATTGTCAAGAATATTTTATCCAGAGATGAAATGAAATATTTTTTAAATCTTCAAACCAAAAAGATTTGATTCTAAGTGTTTATGCATTTTGCTATTAATTCTTCACTTTATTTTAGTTATTCATCACCAAGGTGTTTAGTAAAGATATTTAATTGTTTCATTGTCTATATTTGTATTTTCAAAAAGTGGTACAAACATTTTATTTATCAATTGCGAGAGTTTTTCTTCTATTCAAGGCCTCTACATACATAATCCAAATGTTATACATCTTATGTAATTAGTTGTATATTTGATAAGTTAATTAAAATTTTAAAACATATGCCTTGGAGTTCAATGAAATAATGTATGTCGCTCAAATAATTTGGATTAAATGATGTCTTGACAAGTCACTTATTCAAAATCATTCGCAGTCGATGGCACTACTTTGAGAGCCAAAAGACATATTTTGTTGTTTATGTTTCGATCAATATGGTTAAAACTTTAATTTTTTTTGGGACTTTTAATCTAATGTTTATAAGGAGATAATTGTTTCTTTAAGATTTGATTAATATGGATTCATCCTACTTTGAGGGGTAATTCATTGACTCCAATTCGAAATTTGAACCCCCAATTTTTTTATCAAGGTTGAGTACAATACTGACCATCCCACTACATTCCTGTTTTTTTCGATGTCAATAATCGATTGAAAACCTTGATAAGATAGAAAGTTTAATAACTAAAACTCAATTGTAATGTGGAACCACCATAACTTCTGAACACTCAAAAGTCCCTTCTTGGACATCTTATTGATCTTTTAGCCACTGAAAACTCTATAAAGATCAAACTCATTTATTTTACATGTTTAAGAATTTTAATCTACATGACACCAATAATCTAATGATTACATCAAACTTTTGATTAACATATCTTTACTTCAACATAATGATCAAAAGCATAAACATAAATAACAAAGTTTAAAACATGTACTCAAAACAACAATTAATAACATAGGCCTAAATTAATGACTGTAAAAAAAAAATACCATTATCTGAACAATAGAATGAAACAGAAAGGAAAAAATTGAGCCCACTGAATGCACATTGTCCTTTGAGGAAATTATTCCCCTTTAGTACTAGAGGTATAAAGGAATAGAACCTCTCAGGATAGAACGATTCTATTTATCAGTGTATTGATAAAAAACAATGGTGTCAGTGAGCCACTCAACATGAGCAAAGTAGATGAATATTTAATTGTGTAGAAGAAGAAGAAGAAGAAGAATTTTCATTGTTTTAAAATGAGAGGAAATCACTCTATTTATAGACAACAAAGGGTAGTGTGAACAAATGATTAATGTGCCTTATCGAAAAGGTCACAACTCTTTGAAAAAGTCATAATCTTTCATAAAAGTCACAACCTTTCATAAAAGTCATTTTTCATAAAAGTTGCAACTCTTCATAAAAGTCACAACTCTTCATAAAAGTTACAACTCTTCATAAAAGTCTCAACTCTTCATAAAAGTCACAACTCTTCATAAAATGGAGGACTAATTTTGGAAATAAATAAAGTAAAAATTAGGCAAATGACATAGTATAAAAAAGAAATTACTTCCTTTCCCTACTCTTTCATTAATTACCAAAACTCCCTTTTTTAGTGTTTTTCGGATACATAATATAGCAGTGTGGATACTTAATATAGCAGCGCGGATACTTTAATTAATAACGGGCGGATGCATAATATAGCAGCGCGGATACTTTAATTAATAACGGGCGAATACTTAAATTATTAAGTTGTTAGCAGCACAGATACTTAATTAACGGGCGGATGCATAATATAGCAACGGGGATACTTTAATTAATAACGGGCGGATACTTAAACTAATAAAGTATCCGGTTAAGTTGAATTGGGGGAAAATAAGGGATTTTTGTATTTTAGTAAAAGAGTAGGGAAATATTGAAAATAGGTAAAGAAGTGTTGTGTATTTAAGTAATTTTTCCATAGATAAATTAAAAGAGAATCCTTGTTTGTGGTGGCGCCACGTAGGTGGGCCTAGGATTCTCTTTTATATATACTAGTAAAATTATCCGCGCTTCGCGCGGAAATTTAATATCATCGAATTTATAAAATAATACTTACAATCTATCAGTCATTAAAACTAAAACACTAAATTATCTTACATACAAGATTACGTAGTAACGTACATTAATAATGTAAAGGAAAATAATAATTATAACATCTCATCATTTGTCCTTCAATCAATCATCTTTAATTTGATTTTTGTAATTTATTCTTTTGCCTCCAAGAAGTGTTACTATTTGATATTTTTGGGAAATAAGATGAACATCCACAAGAGATATTTTATATTTTCTAATAAATAAATAATATTTATATGTAATAACAAATACTTATAACAATAACTTTGCAGAAATATAAACAACAAAGTTTAAAACATGTACTAAAAATAACAATTAATATCATAAGCATAAATTAATGTGTAAAAAATAAATATCAGGATCTATTACAATAGAATATTAATGAAACAGAAAGGAAATAGTTGAGCTCACTCAATGCACAGTGTCCCCTTAAGGAAATTATTCCCCTTTAGTACCCGAGGTTTAATGGAATAGATCCTCTCAGGATGGAACAATTTTATTCACAAGTATATTGATACAAAAACAATGGTGTCAGTGAGCCACTCAACAGGAGCAAAGTACTCGAACATTTAATTGTGCATAAGAAGGAAGAAGAAAAGTTCTTCGTTGTTTTGAAATGAGAGGAAATTCCTATATTTATAGACAACAAAAGATAGTATGAACAAATTCTTATTATGCCTTATCAGAAATGTCACAACTCTTTGGAAAAGTTACAACCCTTCGGAAAGGTCAGAACCTTTCATAAAAGTCACAATTTTTCATAAAAGTCGTAACTTGTCATAAAAGTCGTCGCAACTATTCATAAAAATTACAACTTTTCATAAAAGCCACATCATTTCATGAAAGGGGATGACTATTTTTTTGGTAAGTCTTCATAAAAGTCACAATTTTTCATAAAAGTCACATCTTTTCATGAAAGGGGAAGGCTATATTTGGAAATAAATAAATTTAAAAGGAAATTCTAGCTTGTGGTGGCGCCACGTAGGCGGGCCTAGGGTTCTCTTTTATATAAATATATGATATGGTATGATTTGCCAACAAGATTATATACAAAGTCTTACATGAAAGGTTAGTCACTCATTACTACATTGATTGTTTTGGTTCTAAGTATGATATTTCTTATGTTAGTAAGATTTTTTCACAATACTCTCCCCATTTTTAGAGCCAACCTATTTAGTTGAGAATAATCCAAGTAACAAACTTATGAAGAACTTCAGAAATCATCTTGTTTTTTAAATTGCTCAGACCTATTTGCCTTACATCAAAAAAGGTATTTACTTGTTTATCTTTGGGGACTAACACTTGATTAGCATGGATACACCATCTGGGTAGATCCTTCTCCAAAAGAAGGATCTAACGATAGAAGTAATGTCACATTTGATATTATTGTCCTAACATGTCTGGTAGAATTTACCTGTAAATTCATATAGCCAACTAGCACTATCCATTGATTGTGTGTTAAGTGTGAACATCAAGCTCTAGTAGGCATGGTCTAATGCCTTCTTGATCAAATGAATAAGATTTAGAGTAGAGGAACAGGTTTAACATCTTTAATTTAGTGGCTTAGAATCTTATATAATTGTTTAAATATGCAATTTCTATCAATTGTATCATTCCGTATATGTATTTTCTTTATCTAATATTGACAAATCTTCACTCATAAGACATTCATGATTGAAACTCAGAAGTTTCATTGTGGTACACTGATAATCATCTAAACTTCTCCTCTACACTAAGAATAATATAATATTGAAGTCTCTCTATTTTTTTTTTAAAAAAAAAATTATTTTCAAGCGGTGTTGGCCTACACATACAGAAAAAACGTTTCCGAAGCTCTATTTGATGAAACCCTTTATTATCGTCTTTCATTTATAGATTGACAAATTTATACTTTGCTTTCGACTTGACTACAAAGCAAAAAGAAAAGGCAATACTAATTTATTTTTAAAAAAAAAAATCTATTTTGCCATGATAAAGGAAATGACAATTTATTGATAATTTGTTATTTTAAAACTCAATAAACTAGTACACATAGCAATTTATTAAAAGTCAACTTGACAAGATAAACTCAAAACGGTTACAACAAAGTACAATTGTTTATTTGTGCATGTTTGAAGCACTTTTTGGGAATAAAAATAGAAGAAGAAACCCCATAAACATACAACTTAAGCAGAATCATCATTCTGAGCAAAATCAAGAGATTTTTTGCCTTCATGAGCTTTTCCAAAAAAGTTTTTCATGTAATCACCAAACAAGACTTGTTTGTAGTGAGCAACTCCATCACTTTCCACAAGTTGAGGCAATGGCCCTATCTTTTCACTTGGCTTTGGTGTAGCAAACAGTGGAATTGAAACTCTTGATTCTGAACTTGTTGTACGAACTCTATGCTCCGCGCTCTTGTATCTCCCATTACTTAAGATCTAAATCCAAAATCCAAATATATTAGACCCCATTTCCTTTGATTATGTTAAAATCTAGTGTAAATTTCATAAGATTAACTTATATATGTAAATTTATTCTAATATACTATATGGTTACCTAAAAAGATAACTATAGGTAATTGTTCGTAAAATGAAATCAATAACCTAGAAAATAAGATTGATTATCTACTACAACAAACCATAATATAGTGTAAAAAATTCTTTACGATGTCAGTCTATAAAAGTGAAATCCATTCTTACTTGCATGGTATCTCCAACGTTGATAACTAAAGCACCAGGAATGGGAGGAATCTCAATCCACTCATCTTCCACATCTTGTTCAAGTTTAACATATAGACCACCAATGCCATCTTGTAGTAAAACAGTTAGGGTTCCCATGTCCGAATGGCGTCCGACGCCTACGGTTAGCTCTGGATTAGGGCAACTTGGGTAAAAATTCATGTTTACCATTTTGAGCCCTGTTAGTGATTCAAATTTTTCTTCATCTAGTGTTACTCCAAGATTTTCAAATAATATCTCCAATAGTATCCTCACCATTTTTGTTGATGACTTCAAGTATTCAAGAGCCACATCCCTAACATGTGAAAAAAATAAAATAAACTTATTTTCTTATCTGTGATAATTAGCAAAACGTATTGTCCCAAAATCAAATTATATTTAATACAGACAAACATTATTGGAATGGAGTGGTTGAGGATGAGGAAAAGATAATTAATGTGGAACATCGCTTATGAAACTTGTTTTCCTACTTCCATAATGAAAGCCATATTTACGAGTTTTAAAGAATTTATTTTACTAGAGAAAATGAACAAATCAAATATGAGAAAAATATATTTTCCTTCACATCCTTAGTCACTTGCAAATAATCACTCATAAACTATAAAAGTAATAACATACTATTACCTGCTACATAAGTTAAAATACATTAATAGGATAGATTTTTCACACTTTGCATGTATATAATTGAAATTTTTTTAAAAACGAAGTATACACGTAATGTTTGAGGAATTAATATGCACATGACAATATGCTCTATTTAATAGAATATAATTTATATGCACTTATAATTGTTCTCCCTTTGTCCCAATTTATATGACTTATTTTTCTTTTTAGCCCGTCTAAAAAAAATGACCATTTCTATATTTAGAAAACAATTTAATTTTAAAATGCTCATTTTAACTTTAATGAAATGATTCATAGTCACACAAACATTTATGACGTATTTTAGACCAAAATTTTAGAAAATCTTTCTTTATTTTATAAACTCCGTATCAGATCAAACTAAGTTGATAATAAGAGTGTAAGCTTCCATAAAAAGTGGGATTAGAAAGTGATCAAATTAAAGAGAAAGTGAAGAAGGGTTCCTACTTGCATTGAAGAGGCCATTGTGCATGTGCCTCATCATCATTAGTATACATCATACTAACATAATCTTTCCATTCCAAAGCCATTTCCTTTTCAGGTACAAAGCTAGTCCCATATTTAACCAGAGGACTTGGACTCACTTCTTTTAGATAAACAGCCTTTTCCATAGGTGGTTGGGCAAAGAACTTATGTGCTGCACCTTTAAGTGATTCCAATAACTCCAAAGTTACACCATGATTTACCACTTGAAAAAATCCAAGTGTCTCAGCAGCCTTTGTAATAATTTCCACCACTTGATCATGTTCAGGACCATGTAATTTTGATAAATCAATGGCCACCAATAGTTGATCAATATCATCATTTGAATTCATAATTTTTTTGTCAATTAATATTCTCTCTTTTGGTGGTTGTATGTATCTTTCTGGTACCATTTTAATGCCATTGTCTACAAGTCCCTTTACTCCATTACCCTTTTGGACCACAAAATCAAACAAGGCATTACTTTCATCAATACTTGGGGCCATATTATATTCTTGGAAATATTTTTTGATGAATCAAGATTTTGTGATTTTGAATGAGGAAGTTGTGCTTCCTATCTATACCAATTTATAGTAATGTTTTTTTTTTGTTACATAGTTAAATTCTATTTTATATTTAGGAAGCAAGATTTTGGCATTTGAATTTGTTGGAAATATAATATGATCTAGTTGAACATTAAAAAATATGTATGAAAAAATGTAGAAGACATTTTTCTTTAATTCTTTTTTCTAACCCTTGCTTGAATTAGTTTAATTGTTGTATAAGAATCAATATACAAAATCATATAATATGGATGTCCAAGACTCCAATGAGATGTAAGGTTCATAAAAGCATGATTTTGAACCTCTAAGTAGGTGAAGACAAAGAAGAATATTTTGTGCTTGAATAAAATTCTATCAAGTTGCAAAGAATATCAACTGCACACTATTCCAACTCAATATTTTCTGGTTAGTGAAGTTTTAGGAACAATATTTACCCTATAATATTAAGATATGTTTCATGTGACAAGATACGTACAATTTGTTTGAATTAACTTATTTTAAGTATCTTCAAGTCAAAATGATTTTTAAACACTTTTAAAGTATTTGAGTAAATTTTTAAAAATGCTTATAATCACAGGATGAAATCACACATTTTTTTTTTGGTTATTAGTCAACTGGAAAAAATAGTTGTTAGTATCTCCTTGTCAAAGAATGGTTTCTAAATACAATATTAGATCAAAAGGGTGATTAATCTATTATGGCATGAACCATGATGCCTTTTGGTGGTCAAATTTGAGACTTTGCACCAATGTGAGTGTTTTATTGGTAGGAGAAGAATGAATTATAAACATTGCACCAATCATTTATTGTCACAACTCAATTGTACACAAGTTTGGGTATAGGGCAGTAAGGGTTAGCAGTTTTTTTTTTATCCCTCCCTAGGAGCTCCCACCCCTTTTGTTCCTTTGGTGATTCGAACTCGCAACCTTCAGATTGAAAGTGAGGGGTGCTTACCATCCGAGCAACTCTCTCTCGTTAGGGTTAGCAGGTTTTACTTCATTTACAAGTTGATAATTTATACTCCATCTGTTTAAAGAAAAGTCTACTTTGACTTGGTACAAAGTTTAAGAAAATAAACAAGACTTTTTAATTTTATGGTCCTAAATTAATGTTATATCAAATGTATCAAAATCTTCTTTAATCTTATGGCATTAAACATGCCACGGGTAAAACTGAAATTAAAATGTTGCCAAAAAAGGAAAGGAATCATTCTTTTTTAAACTGACTAAAAAGGAAAACAAATCATTCATTTTAAAACGAAAAAAAATTACTTTTTAACAATTTCAGAATATTAAATATGTATTTATTAAAAATTTGGACGAAGCAATGTCATATGACATCATTACGTTAAAGTCATTATAATTATTTTTTTTGGGTTGAAGAGAGCATTTTATTATCAAACAAAAAGTAAAAGTTATTATAAAGAATGAACCGAATGAGAAGTTGCAGTTCCTGCTAAGGCTAATTATATTGCAACAAAGTAAAAAGGGGGATGACAATAGTAAATTAAAGCAATTGTTTGGATCGATTTATTTTAAAAGGAAAACTACATAACTTGAACCCATTAGGAAAAATATTTATCTAAATTGGATCCAACTTAATATATTTATCTTTATTGTAGCCATTGCCTTAATATTTTACCAGACTCCCCCCTCCCCTAACAAAGTAGCAAAATTGATTTTTTTTCTTCATAATTTCTGTTTTCATCTAATTTTCTTTTTATTGTTCGGTAAAAATTTTATTTGTTCCTCTTCCTTTCCTCTTTTTTTTTTTTTAAAAAAATATTTCTTATTTTGTTTTCTTTCTTTTCCTTTCATTTTTTTCAAATCATAATATTGACAGCATAATGAGAGAGTTATAAAAGAGAGATGTGTGTTTCTCAAACTAATAAGTGATAGTTTAGGTATGAAACTCACACTCTCAATAGTTTAGGTATGAAACTAAAAAAAAAAGGATAGTTTAGGTGTATTTTTGACACTTACATTAATAATGAATGAAGGAAACCTTAGTGCTACCACAACAATATATTCATATATGGTGATGATATCATACATGATTTGAAGAGTGTTACAGAATATATAAAATAGTCCTTAATGATATCATGTCAATATATGATATGTTGTGATGGTATCGTTGAGAAATTCTAAATTCTTCCTTGAAGGACTGGTCAATAATCAATGATGCAATGCTATTATATATATATATATATATATATGAGTTGATATCATTGAGAAATGAGTTGGTTGTACATGAATGAATATAAAAAATCTTAATGATATCATATCAATATATGATACCATCATGATATCATTAATGCATGACTAGTTTTATGAATGAAGACAAAAAGGGTTTGCACTTTTGGACATTGAAGTAGTTTCTAAGAGTCGACCTACAGATCGTAGGAAGCTTTACGGGCCATAGGAAGGTAATCGTGGGAGTTAAGTGGAGGTTTTGAAAATGTCAAGTCTCTGATGTGGTCTCAAGTGAACATGGCGAGTCTTAATAAGTCATACGAGCCGTAGGAAGTGCCCCTAGAAGTTGTTTGGACTTAGTGAAATTTTGGAATGGTTTCTGGGTTTCACGACCAGGTCCTACGAACCGTAGTAACATCCACGACCCATAGGAGGAGTTTCATGAAAGTATGGCCAATTAATGAGACCTAGTAACAGTTCTACAATTTACCAGGGTAGTCCGTGGAAAGTCTTACGGATCGTAGGTCCAACCGTAGACACTGTACAATGATTTTTAATCAAGGGTGTTTTGGTCTTTTTTGTCATACCCTGAGCCTTCACCTTGGGCGGGACTGACACTTGAGAACCATTGCTGGCCCCAAGCGAACCCTTGGCCTGGCTTACTTACTCAACAAAAGACTTACTCATGATATAAGTACTTTAAAAAGTAAACTGAACTGCTCAATAATAAACTTAGAATGTATTAAAATAACATTTACTGGCCAAAGTGGCAACTCAAGTCTCAACCATCAAAACAGGAAATAGAAAGACTCAAGAACTAACATCACTAACTGTATATGAAGCCTCTACACAACTGAGATGGACATCGGGACAAGACCCACGATATCCTAAAGAACTAAACATACTGAAAGCGATAAAAGGGATCCTCCGGAAACAAGGAGGCTCACCAACAACTCTGGAACTCAACTAGAATCAATGATGCGCTGGATGTTGATCCTAGTTACCTGTATCTGCATCATTAAAAGATGCAGGCCAAATGGCATCAGTACATTGAATGTACGAACATGTGAGGGGAATACAAACAAGACATAAGCTTGAAAAGAAATGAAAGAACAAACCTGGTCTCAACTCAACTAAACTGAGCTCATTTCAATATAAAGAAGTATAAACAAGTGCAATATAAAGAAAAACTTTTTGAAACATGGATAACAACTCTGTGTATTTAGAAATATAATAATACTCTGTGTGTATGCAAAGATACAATGTAACTCTGAAATGTATATAAAAATACAAAATACCGCTATGGGAGTTTCTCTAACCGACAACCATCACTTAAGAGTTATTGTGATGATACAACGTTTTACCTCACGCTGCCAGGGCCAACCTATACCTTGCTGAAGGCATAGAACCTGAATACTAAGTGGATCCACCAGTCTATGCTAAAAAGCACCAAGAAATCATCTAAAAAGTATGCCCCTTTTTTACTCATGGTGGCTACATGGTTTATGGGGGCTGGGAGTTGTCTCAACTCTCCCCCATAACGGTGCTCAATACTACTCCCAAAATATAATACTACCTCTTATGTTTAAAAATATATCTTCTTTCTATGGTTTGAGATAATTGCTCAAAACTTAGCTCAAAGGCTCTTCTTGGAAATTAAAGTTTCCTCTCTTGCTTAATTGTGAAAGCATTAACTCTTTTCTGAAAACTAGCTCAAAGGCTCTTTGGAAATCTCAGTTTCCTTTCTAATTTAAATGTGAAAACACTTTAAACTCTTTGGGAATACATAGTCCCCATATAATCTTTTGAAGAAATGAACTTCAACTCTTACTCTTTACTCAACTCAAAACTCAAGTCTTAAAACAAAGTTAAAATTTTTGGAAAACTCTATGAACTTCTCTTGACTTGACTCTTAATTTTCCTTGAATTTAATTATGGATTCAAGGTTCATGATCTCATGTTATTGATGATTTCATGTTGTTTAAACGTACCTTAGAGTGTAGGAATCAACTAGGAAACATAGGTACGTTTCAAGGGAACTAGTACAGAAAGAAGTGGGAAAAAGTAGAAGACTTGGCGTCCCTAGCTCTCTGAGTAGCGCGGGGCGCCAGACCCAAAACTTCAGAGTCTTTCTTGGGGCGCTCTTGCTGACGCGGTGCCCCAGAGGCCAAACGTTAGAGAACTTTGTGGGGCGCTATGAGTGGCGCGGCTCCCCACCTATTTTCCCAGATTTTCAACGAATTCTCTTGGTCGTTTTTCAACTCTAAACCCTCTAAAATCAATTGGGTCTTTCCCATACACTTAGATTCGACTACATACCAAAACTATGCAAGAATCCACTTAAAACCACATCTAATTTCATGGATCTAACTCAAGAACTTCTCCAAACTTTAACAATCAAGATTCAAATGAAACTTTCAACAATATTCATCAAAAACTCATAAACTGTTCTTTCAAGAACATAATTACGCTGAATCAAATCATGATTGGCGCGTGGGTGAACTAACCCAATGCTATGTGATCTCACATACGTCGTAGGGATCAACCCTTGGTGAAATCCTCAAGCAAAACTTCAAGAACTTGGCGATTCCTTGCTTTTTCTCCTCTTTTCTCTTCTCTCAAAACCCTAACTTATTTTTCAATAGCGTAAACTAAACCCAATCAGTTTAGACCCCAACTTAATTATCAAAAACGAAATTAATTAATTGGGTGGTGAAAAGACCATAATACCCATCTAAAATCCGGTTTTGACTTTCCTTATCTAGACAACCCAACTTCAAATGGGCATATCTCCCTCATATGAACTTAAAATTGTGCAAACTCAGTGGCGTTGGAAAGATAATTCAAAGATATTTCCTACGGTATTTTGTATCACACTTAACTCATCGTGATCTAGAAGTTATGGTTGTTTGAAGTTGACCCAAAACTTCATACTTAACTTAATTTTGTCAAATTTCCAGATTTTCATTGTTTCCAAAAATGACTCTTTCTAGTTGCGGGGTGTTACATTTTCTATCCACTCACCCCTTAAACTATGTATTTTTACCCTATAACTATCCTTATAACTGATTTTACTCTTCAAAGCTTAGCTCATTTCCTATTCACTCAAACTCACAAGTTCTCTTAGGTGTTTCTTCTCCAAATTCTCTCTGAGGATCTTCAAGTCAAGCTAGGGTTTCATCAATCTTAGAGGTCTCTTACACCATTGTTAGGGCTTTCATTACCAAGTTATGTGAGAATTCACCAATTGATCCCTTTCATCCATTGAGTTCTAAAGAAATCTCAATCTCCAATTCAATTTCACCCAAATTCTCTTAGTGTTTCATATGATTCTTCATGGGTTCAATTTATTGCGATTCAATTCATTATAACTAAATTACATGATTTTCAATTGTTTTCACATGAATCTATGTCTATGTCTATTTTATGAATATGAACTATGATTATAGATTTATGAATTTTGATTATGAATCTATGCATGCTATATGAAATTGTTGATCTATGACTAAATGATGCTTTTAAGATAAGATGTCAACTATTTAAGAAATGTTTTCCTCACATATGAAGGAAATCATGATTTATATGCTTAGATAGGTAAGTTTTTGAATGAATGAAGTTATGAAATCATGGTTTTGAAAGGAGCTACTCTAATATGAATTTATAATTGGATTGGTAAGTATTTATTGTTGCCTTTCCAAGTATTTTTACTATGATATAACATGACTTTGTCTATTTTGTTGGGATTCACTTAGCACCGAGAGGACTTTGAGATAGAGGCTCTCCCGTTGGTAGAGGTCGGGTCTTTAGAAGCAATCTCTTTGTCCCAAACTATGTGTCCCCATAGGATTGTCTTAAATGACCTAGCTAGTGGATCCACCTTAGAAATTATGAATGATACAGAGTTCTACCCTGACAAGTAAACTCTCTTTTTTCAGTGTGAGGGTTACACCAGATTTCATGTTATAGCTCACATGGTCTCATTATCGATTAACGGTCAATATCTTACAAATTAACTATGTTATTTTTCCAGAAGTCTCTTCAAAGTTTTCTATAGTTTTCAATATGTATTGAACCTGCTAGGAATTATGATTTCTCTTTAAAGACTTTTACGACGTTTCACTTAGTCATATATATCATTTTTGAAGTTCATCATACCATCATGCCTACATTTTTATTTATTTCCCAATACTTAGTATATTTATAGTAATAATGCATATTTGTGCCTATATTATCTCATAATATAGGGTCTGACGTCCTCCTCATGATCTTGGCTAGATCGGGATTGTTCCCCTTTACAGATTGGATTGATGTGTCCTCATATTTTGATGTCAAGGCCATAGACTGCTTTATTGCTTTTGATGTCATTTGAGTTTTCAGGTTTCGTTTGTGACTTGGGGGTTTTCCTAGTCACATACATGGATATAAGACTTATGTAAGACTTAGTAGTATTATGTGTATTCTCTCATGTACTTTATTGGTATCTTTTATGTCATTTTATGGGTTGAGACTTATATTGCCTATATTTCTCATTTATTGTGTTTCAATACGTCATGCTTTTGTCAAGTGACTTGTTTAAGATCTCTTGGAGTCTTATTCGCCATGTACATTGGATCGTGACAGGCTTTGTATTCAAAGCGCTGGGTTTATAGAAAAGTCCTAGGATGTCTAACAAGTTGCGTCGAGTAGAGTCTTGTTCATAAGTGTGAAGCAGGCCACATTCATGAATATGAGGCTACAAGACGTTTAGGAAACTTCACTTCTTTCACCACTCTAAAGTTGTGTCATAGAGTTCATCTCTATAAAGGTCTTTCTTCTTACTTTTGTCTGATGCTTTCCAGGATATGTCTCCTCAAAGAGTTAATGCAAGAAAGAATGTGGGCAACAGTGTGGAGCCTGAGGTTCCTTGAGTACCAGCTAATCCTTTGGCTGAGCAAGTGTCACATGCTGAGTTTCGAGCCACTTTCCAAGTATTAGCTCAAGCCATGACTGCCCAAGCTAATGGAGAGGTCGTTGCTCCCGTGAACCCAATGGTGGGTATGGCGGAAATAGGGGTGATGTACTTAACTAGGATGAATTGTCATGGCCCAAATTACACCATAGATGTGACATGGTGTATAAGACCCTGAGAGGCATTACACAAGCCACTTGACATGCATTTAACACAACATAATAGACAAAAGTAGGAAATCTCATATCAATAGAAGAGTTTGACATAAAAGTGGAAATGTAAGCATAGTCTTGATAAGTCAATCTAATACATCAAAGAAATAATCGGGATGTAACCCGTACACCACGTACAACATTCAAAAATCATCACTATGAGTTATGTGATGATACAACCCACACTGCCCAAACTGTCCTATATCGTGTCGGGATATAGGACACCTCAACTAAGTGGATCTACTAAGCAATAAAGATTCATCTAAAAAGTATGATTCTTTACTCATGTTGGCAAGACATGATTTATGAGGATTTTGAGTTGTGTGAACTCATCTCCATATCGGTGCTCAATACTACTCCCAATAATACATATGTTCATGATCAAATGTATAAAACACATTGTTTCTCTAGTTTGAGATAATTGCTCAAACTATCCTCTTAAAAGAGGTAACTACTCGGAAATATCTCTGAACTCATAAACTTGTTTAGAAATCAAAGTTTCTATTTTCTCAAAATAAAACTCTCTTTCTTCATGTAAAAATGAAATATTTGGGAAATACTTAGTTCCCTTATAATCTTTCTCAAACTCCTCTTTACTTTATCAAAAACTCAGTTTAAAACACAAATGTTGGCTTTAAAATATTCTCAAAATTTATAGCTCAAATTAGGGTTCATGTTGGAATATAAACATGAACAAATCAACTCAAGGATCTCAATAATCAGAACTCAAGAGCACATAACTCAACGATACTACTCATCTTAAGAATACTCAATTCATAGGGTTCATGCTGAAATATAGTCATGAACGAATCAACTCAAGAATCTTAATGCATAACATATAGCAGTTCAATAATTAGGAATAAAATTTCAAAAATAATCAGGAAATTAAGAACTGAGAACTCAACATCAACTCATCTCAAGAATACTTAATTCTAAGGATAGAATCCTAGATTACTCTTTTATTGATTGAAAATAGATGTAGGTCATGATGATGAACTAGTCCAACACTATGATAGTCTTGCATACCTAGAAGAATAAAGTTCTTTAAGAATCTTGAAGAAGAACTTAATTAGAATCCTTGAAACCCTATCTTGATGGAGCACCATCAAGAAAACCTTTCTTGAGATTCTTGAATTAGATTCTTGAAACTGTATGACCAAAAATTAGGATTCTTATTAATGATTCATAATTGTATGAAGAAATTTAAGTAGGAAAGAATGAAGTTCTTGGAAAGGACTTACCTTGACGAAGATTGAAAGAATCATGAATGGAAGTCTTCTACTTTGATTTTTCCTTAGGGTATTACCTTAGGGTTTAAGAGAGAAGAAAATGTTGGATTAAGAGATGAAAGTCTGATTTGTTTGGGCCTATAATTAGTTAAGAAATTCGTTTATGGTTTTCTTAGAGGTAAAAAGAAAAGAATGACCTTTTTTAATGTTTTCCCGCCGACTAATTCGTCACTACACTATATCAGGTTACTACAATGGTCATAACTTCCTACTAGGAACTCCGATTAACGCAAAACTGCTGGTGTTGGGAAGAAGTTTCAAGTACCTTTAATTTGATAGGTTATGGGCCACGTAAGTATTTAAATTCTAAGAGATATGGTCGTTTGAAGTTGACCCAAGTAGAATCTTGTATCAAAACTTACTCGGTATGGAAACTTTCAATTCAACTTTGTGCTAGGGGATTCTAGTGACCTTAATTCATATCCAAATTCATTCTCACACTAAAGAATTGACCTTTACACATATGGGCAATTTAAGAATCACCCAATATGATCTTATTAACAAATGAAGAATGGTTCGAGTCTTAACTTAGAATTTTTTTTGGGGTGTTACACATATTTTAATGAAGTTAAGTTAAATCCTACAGATGTATAGGTTGTGAATTTTTATCCTTTATGAGCCGGGGTTTACCGTGATAAAATATTATATTATTACTTTATTTTCTTTACATAACATAATTATTGTAATCAGTAAAGGAATAGATTGAATATACACGTTCCTGGGGGTCAGTATTCCAACATAATACTTCATAATCATTACAAGTAGGGAATATTTAAAATCCTATATATATTACTAAATAAAAAGGTAGAAATGTGTGCAACGTAATGCGTAAAGATATATAAATACACCAAGCATCAATAACCCTCGAGTGTTTTCTCTTGTTGAATTCTGTCTCGAAGTTTACTTATTTTCTTATTTTCTAGTTTAATTTCAGTCATTTTAGTTAATCAAAATCACTTCTAAGAAGTTGCTTGAATAAATAATTAGTATTAGTTTAATATAATAAATAGTCAATTATAAGACTTTGTGGAATAATACTCAATCTTATCATCAATTTATTACTTGGTGACTACATATACTTTGTGCATTTGGAAGCAACGTTTTGCTCTTGTTAGCTAGCTGGAAGTCATCATAGTTAACATCTATAAGCAAGATCTTATCCTAATCTATGTGATGTCAAACCATAATGTACTAAAGTAACTAATTTGGTTATCTAGTGAAGTGACCTTAGTTTTAAAATTATTTTTCAATTTTTCCATTTACATGAAAAAGGAAATCACCATAGCAAATGACAGGTGACTTACTCCAAACAAAATCTTCATAGTATGATGACATTGTCATTCCATTAAACTAAAGCTAATTAGTAATTAATCCACTAATTAGACGCGTTAACAATCACTTTTTCTTTGGACAAAAGCCACCACCTTCTTAATTAACATTTGGTATAAAGAGGTTATTGTTAAAATAATCCCTAACAGACAAACATATGATGCCAAATAAGGTTATTATAATATTAACAAAAAGAAAATATGACCCCATGCCTCAATTCATATATCAAATTTCATAGACAATTTTTCACATGCCAAGAAGAAACTTATTGCTTTTGTTGGCCATGTTTAGTTATTAACATAACAAAAGAGATTAAATTTAGAGTGTTATTAGACAATGAGGGCCCATGATATGTAGATTCTCCAAGAAGTCCCATCAAGTAGGAGCATCACCTTTATTTATATAATTGAATAAATAAATGAATAATACAAATCACAAAGATTTATTGTCAGCTCAAATACTCAAACCAATGTTGATAATTAAGTCTTGAAAGTGATATTTTATATAAATATATATAATTGTTTAATCAACACATATTTTCTATGCAATTAAATACATAGGTGGACGTCATTTATATTTAACAGTTTCGATTGAACTAAGTAGTTTTAACCTACGGAATACAAATCTCTTTATGTGAAAAATCACTAAAATAATTTCTAACATGTTAAATTCTTACTTACTATTTCAAAGGCAAAATATATTTAGTGCTAATAAGTTCCAAGATCTTATTGTTCTATCTTATCGAGTTTAAATCCTAAATTCATCTCCCTATAAACTTTTTAATAATTCTAGAGTTTCAACAACAAATGCAGGGTATTACATGTCATTTTACTTGTGGAAAATTAAATATAAAAGCATAAATACTATTCGATCTATCTCATTTTATGCTACACTCTTTTTTTTTAGTCCGTCTCAAAAGAATGTCATATTACTACAATTAACCACACATATATCTAAGAATTAATGTTTTAGACCACAAGTTTCAAAAATCTTTCTCTTTTATTAAACTCTGTGTTAAATCAAAGGATGCTACATAAAATGGGACGGAGGGAATAGTATAGTATAGTCATAGTCAAAAGCATTTATTAATAATGGCAATGGGCACATCCCTAATTCATTTCAAATATCACCTGCATGTGTCAATTGCATTAACAACATTTTCAAAGATGGTGGATCACAAAGGTATTCACAAAAGTAAAATATTACTTTAGAAGATTTACTACTACAAAGTTCTTTAATTTATTACTCCAAATGCTATCAAATATTATAAAATCATAATGTTTGCTAATTTTTTTATGTGTATTTATTCAGGATTAGTGTCGGAAAGTGTTAAAGGCTTAAGAAAATCCTAAGCTAAATCCATATATTTAACTCCTAAAGAAAGCTAATTGGCACTAAGCATAAAGCAATTAGTTACTTTATTCAGGTTGTTTACTAAGTTAGTTAAAGTAATCATGGTGTTTAGTTAAAGGGTTATTTGATGGAGAAAGTAGTAAGAATGTAATTAGCAAAATTTAGACAAGTTGGTGGAATTTACTTTTAAATTAATTAAAGAAACAAATAGTAGTATAACATAAAGAGGTAGAAAGTCCACCAATTATATATGCTTTATAATTAATCACTTGTTCTCCCTATGGTCCTTCATTTTTGTAAAGTCCACCAAATATATATGCAATTTAACGTCACATATTATTCCTCTTTTACCTAAATATATAAAACAAAAAAATTCCAGACTAACATTGAGTTGATAATTTACCCAGAGGAGTCTCCACCATAAGATTACTAAATTATTTATATCTTGATCATTATCATAATCCCACATCATTATTCTTACACGTTTCTTTGTTATTCCCTTTTATATTTTTACTAAGGAAAACGCAGAAGTACCCCCAACCTATGCCCGAAATTCCAGAGACACACTTATACTATACTAAGGTCTTATTACCCGCCCTCCCCTAACTTATTTTATAAATAATTTTCTATCCCTTTTCGGCCTACGTGACACTATCAATCAGATAGCTTGAAAAAATTGTCAACACGCACTGGACCCAGAAGATATAGTGCCACGTATGCCGAAAAGGGGTAGAGAATTATTTATAAAATAAGTTGAGGAGGGGGAGGGGGGGGGGGTAATAGGACGTTAGTATAGTGTAAGTGTGTCTCTGAGAT
>JAJONQ010008464.1:0-21698 GCA_036250385.1 Solanum microdontum
TTTTAATTCTATAAAAAATACGTAAAATAATAAATAAAATAATAATATGTAAATGTAAAATAAAATATAAAATTTATTATATAAAAAATAAAAAATAAAATTATTTAATGGAACTTAACAAACATATGAGATATGTTAACTAATTAATCAGATATATATATATATATATATATATATATATATATATATATATATGGCAGAGACATTTTAGTCTTGAAAACAATAATTTTCTGCTTTTGCTTTCTTTAAGAAGCAAATTTTTTAGCTTCTTCCCTACTTTATTGCTCTAGCTCTTGACTCATATGGCACTGAAATTGGATAGGTTCACGCTTAGGCCTGGTTATAGAAACACTTTAAGCATAGGAAACTCCAACTTAAACAGGAACTGGTATGTCCCAACAACATAAAAACTACTTCTTCTTCTATTTAAAAGCAATTTTACAGGTTTGCCAAGTGTTTCTGGGCTCCCAACAACAATGTCAAACAAGCTCTTAATTCTTTAACTATTCAAAAACTTATCTGATTTGGTCTCTTAATTATACATTTATTGATTTTAGTCCCTTAACTATACATTTATTCAGTTTTAGGTCTTTAAGTATTTAAAAAACTTATTAGGTTTGATTTCTATCCATTTCTATACAAATAAATTAGGTTTATATTAACATAATCCATGTCTCAAGAAATTAAATATTTTATCCATTTTTTCAGTTGTTTATCTCTCCCCGCTACTTTTACTTCAAATTACTCTTATGCAAAGAACTTTAACATCAACGATTTAAATAAAATTCAAGAGGAAAGAAAATATAAGTCATAGTTTAATTCAATGGACGATAAAATGAAGAAATTTATTGCTGCTAATGACTTGGATATACTAAATAATTTTTAAAAAAAATATTACCCGTTGAATTCAAAATTTGTACTCCAGCGACTTTAATGAAGGGAATTTGTTTAGGGTCTGTTTGGAAAGCCACCAGGTAATTGGAATTGGTGTAATTACTAGAGTACTAATTATCTGCCTAGTAATTACGCTAACATGTTTGTTTGTCACGGTGTAATTACAAGTGTACTGTTTGGTTGCACAAGTGTAATCGTAAGGTTATATTAAATTTTAGAAATAAAAATTAAGTATTTAAAATTATAAAGTTATATCAGACAAATAAGGGCCTTTATAAATTATATTAAATTGAATAGTTAAGATATATATTGTCTTTTGAAAATATATTAATTAATAAGTATATGTTTTCAACTAATCATTGATTTATATTTTTCAATTTAGTATATTTTAATTAAATTAATCATAAAAACTAAAAGTACAGAATTTCTATGAACATCATGAAATGCATGTTTGACAAAAAAATTAATATTATAAATATAATGTCATAAAATTATAAAACATTTGACAAAAAAAATAGCTTGTAATGTAAAATATCGAGTC
Source organism: Solanum microdontum (assembly GCA_036250385.1). NCBI lineage: Eukaryota > Viridiplantae > Streptophyta > Magnoliopsida > Solanales > Solanaceae > Solanum > Solanum microdontum. The sequence continues at coordinate 1,436 of JAJONQ010008464.1, forward strand.
AATACTCCTAAAACAAATGAAATTGAAAATATAACATAAGTTCTAAATTCAAAACAAAAAATTTAACATGATGCTCTTATGTCAAATTTCAACATAACATACATAAATATGATTTAAAAGAAAATGAAAACGTAAGTCCATAACTTTATTCAACAATGAATTCTACTTTAATTTTTAAAATTAGAATACTAACAAAATTATACTATTTTTTTTAGATAATACGAAAAATTGCATGGAATCACATGAAGTAAAGGTTGAGAATAAGAAGGAAATGAAATATAAATAACAAAATTATTTTTAAAAAATATAAAAATAAAATAAAAATAATTTAAAATAATAAAAATAAAAAATACATTAAAACAAAATAAAAATAAAAAATAGAAATAAAAGGAAGAAATTTAAAAGTAATCAGCTTCTAATTACACCATGTAATTATCAGCAATTCACAACCTCCCCCTGTGAATTGGAGAATGTAATTACATCTGTCAATTACACCCAATTACCTGTTGACCAGGTAATTACATGACCAACCAAACTGGATAGACAGTGTAATTACACCAATCCTACCATGGTGGCTTTCCAAACAAGACCTTAATTTTTCAAAAGTTGAAATTTATAAAATGGTAGATTCGTAACTTTTTATTTTATTTTTTTTTAAATAGATTGATTTTATTATGCTATTCATTTTATTTTACGTAGAGAAATTTGAGTAATAAGATCAAATCTCTTATTTTTATTTTGTATGAAAAATAAAATTAAAAAAATTTCATTGATTATAAACTACGAACCGTCAAAGAAAGGAACACAATGATTAAAGATTTGTTTTTAACGTCTATCAAATACACTTCATCCAATTTTAAGTGTAGACGATCGTTAAGCAATATATAACCCAACAATTGAGTTGGGGTCGAATCTCACAGGGAGCGATACGTGTTCAAATTCAATCAAGAAGTACGAATGTGATCTAACTAGATATAGAAATAGAAATTATCGAAAAAGACATGAAACAAATTAACAGGGGTGACGTGAATGTCAGATGGAGGAATTTTGGTTTGCAATTATCAATTACAAAGCAGTCACAAACAATTGAAAACAACAATAAGGAGAGGAATTCTCGAGATGTAATCAATTATAGGCAAATTTCGATGAATGGGTAATTGAAACTACTAGTAAACAACTACAAATTAGTGAGTAGGCTAGACTATAAGGGATATAGCTTTCTCTCGAACAACTATCCCGAATCAGGTGATTTCTTTCGAACATCAGCAAGTATAGCAATGAAGAACAACCAACACCTTAATTCATCCACTCTCTCGAGCTAGATGGGTAGGATTGAGCTTATGATCCACTCTCTTGAGCTGAACCCAACTCAACCAAATACCTACAATTATTAATCAATAATCTTAGTTCTAAAACCTCTCTCTCGAGCAAGCTAAGAACACAAGGTTAGAACTGCATTTGCAACTACAATTCATAAATTAAACCACAACTAATGATTAAACTCACTTCAATATAGCATTTAAACTAGTAATTAACAATACCCATAAACTAATTCAGCCCATAATCACATGATCACACCCCAAGAATTGAGGTTTTAGCCAAGCATCATAAAAAGGTAAAAACAGTTACCAAATCGATTAGCCATCAAATGGATAAGAGTAATTTAGTCTCTACAATGCTTCACTTTGCAAGAAATTCGAAACTCACTTCCAAAATCTCCAAATTGAATCTCCAAAATCCTTCATGAGAAACTATGAAAAACTAAAGAGAGGAATATTCTAAACTAACTCAGCATACTAAATTAATTGTTCAAAATCTAACTTATAGTCACCAAAAATAAGCCATGAAGGGCCATTAGGCGAGGTAAGTTGGGTTCACCGAACCACTTGGCGAACCGCCCATTGCTCTCTTCTATCGCCTTTTTGCCTTGGCTCTCAGCATCCTCAAGTCCTGTAACTTTGGGCGATCTCTCTTTGCATCACGAAACTTCACAACGATTCGCCGACTACCCCTTTTATCGCCGACTTGGTTTCTTCCCTCAAGGTTGGCACACTAAAACTATAGGCGGTCAACTTAGCCACTCGGCGATTCACCAATTGCTCTTGGCGATCACCAGGCTTGTCTTTCTTTATTTCTTCAGTTTGTTTTGTTCCTTTTTACCGGATAGTGTCCTTGCTTTGTTCCTCAATCCATATACCTGAAAATCAAGGCTTTAACATCAAATTTATGGCACAAATTAAGCATTTGAGGACACTAAATCTATATAAACAAAGCCCCAAATGAGTCCAAATCTCGGACTCATCAGCATCCCCAACTTAAACTTTTGCTTTTCCTCGAATAAAACTCAAGATCAGCAGTTCAAAAAGGATGTCTCAAATAGTGATGCATAAGACTCAACATGGATGCACACAACAAGGTTCAACTTACTCATACAATGATCAATTGTGCACTCAAAGATTCAAATTGTGACTCACAATTATAAATGATGCTTAAGTTCACAATACTTGCTTCAAATACAAGTTCAAGCTCAACAAAGGTACTCAAATGCCCTCACAACAAAGATGATTCCATATTCACACACAATTTTTCAACACTTTAGAGTTCCGGAATCACATACGACTCTCACACTCACAAATCTGAACACATGCATGACTTCACCTATAGGTTTGCCCTTATTTTCCATTCAACATTTGTTTCAGCTCACTCAAGATCACAAAGGTCTTTTCAACGCTTGTAACGGGGCTGAGTGTAAAGGTATGATCATTTAGGCTTAGTGGCTTCTACCTTCATGAAGTATGGTCTGAATATCACTTTCCTCCTTTTCAATAATGCTCATAATCCACCCCATTAATCAATTTCATATGAACTATTGGATATCCCATTTCTTTTGCAACTTCTACTACTTTATTTCACAACTTTTTCATTCTTTTTCTTTGCTTTCTTCTTTTCTTTCTCTTTTTTTTACATGGATAGGTTCCATATTTTTCAAAATCATTACTCAAAGGGGGATTTTTCACACTTCTTGTCTTTCCTTCTATTTTCACCACACCCCTGACTTAGGCTTTTGGACTAAGTTGGTTATTCAAACAAACCACACTTCATGAAAGTTATGGTGAATGGATAAAGAGAAGTCACAATTGTTCAAGTTTCTTCCAAGAAAAGGATAAGGCTCAAGAGGGTTCAAGCAAGGTTCATACATCTCACAAGATTGGCCACAAAAGAGGTATATTGTCAAATTGTTTCACTCTTCAAAATTGTTGCCTAAGATCAATTCAAGTGCTTGCATTACTCAGTCAACCGGATCAACGGGGCAAATTCTAGGTGTCATTACACACAATGTTCAAAGTAATCTCATCACATAAGGCATTGGCACCAATATCAAACAAGACTTCACACTTTCTAGCTAGTGTGCAATGTTCAACACAAGAGGCTCATTCGATAACTGGCTATTCAAAACGAGATGCTAAAAGTTCAAACATTGTCGATGCAACTTCATTGGCCTCATCGTAGCCGCACAATCATTTCGTTCAATTAAGAGCACAATTCAAGTCATCGGTATTGATCATAACCGATACTCAAATTCACACAAGAACAACCACAATCACTCACAATAGAGGTGGCAAAAATTTTAAAAATAGGTTCATAACTATTTCCATTCAAAATAAGGGGCCACAAGCTCAAACATCCACACGATTAAGATCAAAACACATATATAGATCAACAAAACCCAATATTCACAAACAAAATAGAATCACAAGAGGTAGGTATGAAAATACCTCACCCCACCCACAAAATAAAAGCAGTTGTCCTCAAATTCAACTAAAACAAAAATAATCACTAGAAACAACAGAGAGGGAGGTAAGAATGTCATCTTGCTAGGCTAAGCCTGGGGTGAAGTCTGTATCTCAGTCACTCCATCTGTCTGGGCATCAGTGTCCGGGGTAGCAAGAATTGTGGCTCTACTAGAGCCGGCCATCGTAGTGTCGCTCAAAGATGCCTGTCGGGCTGTCTAAAACATGGCTCCCTCTAGATCGGCCAGATCCACATAAACAGCCGCATCTCACTCCTCAACTTGCTCTTCATCTGTCTTGGCCTCAGACTCAGCAGCAGCAGTATCCTCCATAATATCATCTCCGGTGGTAGACGGAAGCATCTCAGAATAGGTTGGAACATCTGCACCCGGGACCTCTGCCGAATCAAATAGTGAAGTGAAGTCTACGGAGTTCAGATGGTCCACATCCTTCCTTAGCTCAAAAACATCGTCTTTCAAAGTCGTAACCTCAGTGGTAACCCCTTGTCCTCTCTCGTAAATCTCTACCCTCACCGTGAGAGCAACAATGGAATCCCGAAGAGGTGTCAATGCAGCTGTAATGGCTCTCTAAATCATCCAGGGTACCTCATCCTCTAGTCGGGAAGCCCGCACATCGGCAGAATGGGCTAGGTTCCCCATCTTGAGAAGCATGGCCTGAGTGATCGGAGTCCTCGAGACAATGGTATCAACAGTAGCTCTAGGGGGTTAGGAAGCAGTAGAAGAACTCGGGGCCTGGGAAGGACTGAAAGTTGATGTACTTGAAGGCCCGGAGTAGTCAACGCTGCCTCTGCAGGTAAAGAATCAATATCAACCTCTAGGGATATATCCACCGGAGCTGCTCTTCTCCTATCTGCCCCATCCCGTGTGTACTCGGCCTTTATGCGCTGGATGTCGGTGGAGGATGTGGGTGTAACCTCAACATCCTTCTTCTCGTCACGAGGAACTCCAACCCGATGACATAACTCTGTAATGAGTATTGGAAATGGAAGGGACGTTTGGCGATGTTTGGCCCTCATGGTCATCTCCTTCTCTATAATCAACCCCAAGTTCAGCCTCTTCCTGCCTATGATCGATCCAAGATAGGCCGCCTTTGGGTGGTGGAGAATGGACTCGTTCTGTGATGACATGATAGAGCTGTTGATGAACACAAACCAATATCGAGTTGCTATGTTCAAGTCCTTCTTCTCAATAGGTGCTCTAGTCTCAATCCATCTCGGGTGGTGTCAGAAATAAGGGGAGCTAGCCATCTCTTTAGGTCACCCAAGGTCTGTGCCATGATCATGCTTTGGTACTCGTGCTCCAAGACTGCAGCCCTGTCAAGTGCATTATTAATATCATCCCTATTGCATCTCATTGTCCTCCCTTGAACCATCATAGACTCCACCGACCTAAAGGCACTGGCCTTCTTCTTTCCTTTGGGTACCAAGTCACTGTAAGCATCATAAAACTCCCGGACCTATGTAGGAATATATGGGCCACGGGGTCTGGTGAAGATCTCGAACTTGTGGAATCGGAGAGTGTCCCACACATTAGTGTACCTGTCCACTACACCATCCATGGACAATCGCTTCTCTTCTAGGATGGTTCTCAATCCCTCGGCCTTTAACCGGTTGAGCAACTGGGGAGGAGGACCCTGAACTGGTGGTGCTGGAACCTCTGTCTGTGCCTGAGCTGGCACTGAATATGCAGCATGAACAGTCGGCTCTGAATCCTAGATGGATCTTGACGAGATTTTGCACGAATCTATGCTCGCCAGGTCTGTAGTAATTGATCTTCCTTAGGCTCAGAGAATGAAGCCTGAGAATCAAAGGACTCCCCATCACTGCCGGAGTTGTGCTCCGGTCTCTCAACTACGAGCGCCTTGCCCTTGCCCTTGCCTCCCTTCGGAGGTGACTTTTTGCTCTTTGCTTTGGGAGCAGCTGCTCCCTCCTTGATCACAATACCCCGTGTCTTTTTTCGAGGCGGCATGCCACTATCATCCAAATTGGTTCTAGCCATATCTTCAAAACACATTGAAAAGTGTTAGAAATCGTTCAAGAAAATTGCAAAAATCAAGTTGCAGGAAGACTCGCCGAACCAATCGGCGAGTCGGCGAATCTCTTAGGCTAGCCAAATCAGGCTCACCGAAAGGACCTGCTCGAAAAATTTCCAGAATAAAGGCATTTCGGCGATGTTCAGGGTCCTATAGTGAATCGCCAACACCTATCAGCGAGCTTAGACTAGCCCGCCAAATACTACAATGCATTTTAGGGGTTAGGGGCGCAGTAAGGATGATCTAAGGAACCTTTCGACGAGTCGTCGAGTGAACTTGGCGAGCTCAGACTTCTCGCCGAAAGTTAAAGGACAATTTAGCCACAAAAATGAAATTAAAGGCAATCTGAGGGGGACTTCGACGAACCGCCGAACCATTCGGCAAGCTTGACGCAACTCTCTAAACAGCCCAACATGCCAATTTTCAACCCCTTTCCCAAAATTAAGCCCGCAACCCCCGAATTCAAAATCAAACACATACACCATGCAATTAGTACAAGACCCATATGACCCATGCCTTCGGGGTACTCAGACTTCCCCCGATTTGGCCAAAATTGGCCATTTGATGACTTTTTCCCTTAAGAATGACGTCAAACGCTCGATCATTGGGCAAATTACGTCATTTGGCACAATTTGGGGTTACTTAAACTTCACCCAACTAGACCCAATACAAAATAACCGTAATCCAACAACTTATGACCAATTTTAATGCACAAAACATTAGAAATCATCAATTTAAAAATTTAGGCACTAGTTCAAACACCTTACGGGCCATCCGACATATAAAATACCATTAAAACAGTTATCCAACATACATGAACATACATTTACCTATTGCATTTGAGTTTAACCACTAAACGAAAGTACAGGGTTCGAAAAACCTACCAATATGCCGAATTGAGAATTTGAAAAGCTAGGCGGCAAAGTATTCCAATTTCGAGCACGAGATCACACACAAAATGCAAATATAATAACAAAATAAGGAAGATTTAAAGTTCGGGTGAGAGTGCACGGGGTTAGAAATGATAGAATATGAAAGATTTTGAAATTTTAAACCGTTTGGCCTTTAAAACCTTTCAGTTTGCGGCCCTTACGGTGGAGTAAGTCGTACACGACGAACCACTCGGCGAAGCGCTGAATGGTGCTTTACCTCGCCGAGTATTACAAACCTCCAGGGAATTTGGGGGTCCAAACGGCGGTCCAAGTCAGGCTTGCTGACTGACTTTTGGCTCGCCAAACTGTCCATTTTTTAATACTCTTCACTTTTCAACTTGCACAATCAACACCTGTTATTAAAAATCAAAACTAAAGCAATAAAAACTTGGGTTGCCTCCCAAGAAGCGCCTTAGTTAACGTCATGACACGATGAAAGTACCCATTCAAGCTTCATTCTTGGGGTTTGCCATTGTGTAACTAGGCAACCCCCCTTGTTGTCTTGGATTCAAATGAGAAGAAATTTGACCCAGTTGGGTCTCCAACTGCTTAATAGACACATAATAAGAGGTGACAGTCTGATTAAGTGTTGAGACATCCCCCTTCATCTCTTTTAACACTTTGTCTGATCCCTCAACTTTGTTGAGAATGTGAGAGAGTATGTCTTCCATACGGACACCTTCAGATTCCTTAGGATTTTGATGCTTATGGGGAAGAACATACATATCTTTCTCCCCTTCTCTTTCCTTCCAAGTGGTGTTGCGATCACGCCAATCTTTGTCACGGTCTTTCTAGCCCTCATCTCTATTACAACCTTGATTTTCACCCGGTTTTGGGTAGTGTGTACAATAACTTCCTCCTTGATTGGCTAGGAAGTTCACTTCTTCATTGTACAACGCTTCAAATTGTGCTTCATCGGGGTTTGCTCCACCAACACCCACAACATTAACACTCTTTGTACCAACACCCATGACATTTTTAGACAAAATATCCATCTAGGTCATCATTTTGGCCATATTTTGGTCTCTCTCTTGATCCTTTTCAATCTTCTCTTTTGTAATTATAAAATTTAGAGAAGAGACTTGGTCTTCACGAGTGTACCATGCCCTATTGATCTTGGTCATGCAATCAAGGAGTTGAGATGCTACTTCATAAGGTTATTGCATTATACTACCAGGAACAAGTTGATCAGCAACTCCTTTGTTCACCGAGTCAAGGCTCCTATAGAAGTATTGCAGCAGCACATTATTTGGAAGTCCATGAGTTGGGCATTGCAACACCAACTTCTTAAGCCACAACCACGTATCATAGATTGGCTCACCTTCCAAGCATTTAAAACCATTGATATCCCTAAGAGTCATCATTTTTATGGGGGAAATAATCGCACTAGAAATGCGGTAATAAGCTCGTCCCAAGAAGTGATGGAATCTCTTGGAAACTCAGCCAACCACTTACTAGACTCGCCCATCAGAGAAAATGGGAACAACCTGAGACGGACTGATTCTTGCGATATGCTCTTCAATGAGAATGGACCACATACGTCCACAAAGTTTCAAATATGCTCATAGGGATCCTCATGAGCCAGCCCCCAAAACAAACCTTTTAATTGTAGGAGCTGAAGCATTGTGCTAGTAATGTGAAAAATAGTGTTTCCTTCATTTGGAGGTATAGACGAATTACCCCCACACCACCCAATGGAATTGGGTCATTGGCGTGTGGGTCATTTACGTCATTGAGGTTTCCAATATCATCTTGGTGGCCCACCTGGCTACCATTACTTCTGTTAACACTCATCTCCTCATTTGTTTAACACAAACAACACAAACCAAAAACTAAAATAAGTAGATTCAACTATAACTAAAAATATCACAATTCAACTTCACCAAAAGATTTTCAACAACACCACTCCCTGGCAGTGGCGCCATTATGATTAAAGATTTGTTTTTAACGTCTATCAAATACACTTTATCCAATTCTAAGTGTAGACGGTCGTTACGCAATATATAACCCAACAATTGAGTTGGGATCGAATCCCACAGGGAGCGGTATGTGTTCAAATTCAATCAAGATGTACGAATGTAAGCTAACTAGATATAGAAATAGAAATTATCGAAAAAGACATGAAACAAATTAACAGGGGTGACACGGATGTCAGATGGGAGGATTTTGGTTTGCAATTATCAACTACAAAGTAGTCACAAACAATTGAAAACAACAATAAGGAGAAGAATTCTCGGGATGTGATCAATTATAGGCAAATTTCGATGTACGGGTAATTGAAACTACCAATAAACAACTACAAATTGGTAAGTAGGCTAGACTATAAGGGATATAACTTTCTCTCGAACAACTATCCCGAATCAGGTGATTTCTTTCGAACATCAACAAGCATAGCAATGAAGAACAACCCACACCTTAATTCATCCAATCTCTTGAGTTAGATGGGTAGGATTGGGTTTAGGATTCACTCTCTCGTGCTGAACCCAGCTCAACCTAATACCAACAAATAATTAATCAATAATCTTAGTTCTAAAACCTCTTTCTCGAGCAAGCCAAGAACACAAGGTTAGAACTGCATTTGCAACTACAATTCATTAATTAAACCACAACTAATGATTAAAACCACTTCAATATAGCATTTAAACTAGTAATTAACAATACCCATAAACTAATTCAGCCCATAATCACATGATCACACCCCAAGAATTGGTATTTTAGCCAAGCATCATAAAAAGGTATAAACAATTACCAAATCGATTAACCATAAATGGGGTAAGAGTAATTTAGTCTCTACAATGCTTCAATTTGCAGAAAATTTGAAACTCACTTCCAAAATCTCTAAATTGAATCTCCAAAATCCTTCAAGTCTCTTGAGAAACTATGAAAAACTAATTAAAGAGAGGAATATTCTAAACTAACTCAGCATACTAAAATAATTGTTCAAAATCTAATTTATAGTTGCCAAAAATAAGCCACGAAGGGACATTAGGTGAGGTAAGTCGGGTTCACCGAACCACTCAGCGAACCGCCCATTGCTCTCTTCTATCACCTTTTTTCCTTAGCTCTCAGCATCCTCAAGTCTTGTAACTTTGGGCGATCTCTCTTTGCATCGCGGAACTGCTCAGCGATATGCCGACTACCTCTTTTTATCGCCGACTTGGATTCTTCCCTCAGGGCTGGCACGCTGAAACTTTAGGTGGTCAACTTAGCCACTCGACGATTCTCCAAGTGGTCTAGGCGATCACCAGGCTAGCCTTTCTTTATTTCTTCAGTTTGTTTTGTTCCTTTTTGCCGGTTAATATCCTTTTTTTGTTTGTCAATCCATATACCTAAAAATCAAGGCTTTAACATCGGTTTATGGCACAAATTAAGCATTTGAGGACACTAAATCTATATAAACAAATCCCCAAATAAGTCCAAATCTCGGACTAATCAACACCCCCAGCTTAAACTTTTGTTTTTCCTCAAATAAAACTCAAGATCAGCCGTTAAAAAGGTTATCTTAAATAGTGCTGCGTAAGACTCAACATGAATGCACACAACAAGGTTCAACTTACTCATACAATGATCAATTGCACACTCAAAGATTCAAATTATGACTCACAATTATAAAAGATGCTTAAGTTCACAATACTTGCTTCAAATGTAAGTTCAAACTCAACAAAGGTACTCAAATGCCCTCACAACAAAGATGATTCCATATTCACACACAATTTTTCAACACTTTAGAGTTCCGGAATCACATACGACTCTCACACTCACAAAGATGAGCACATGCATGACTTCAACCATAGGTTTGTCATTATTTTCCAATCAACATTCGTTTCAGCTCACACAAGATCACAAAGGTCTTTTCAAGGCTTATAACGGGGCTGAGTGTAAATGTATGATCATTTAGACTTAGTGGTTTATACCTTCACGAAGTATGGTCTGGACATCACTTTCCTCCTTTTCTTTACCATTTCAATCATGCTCATAATCCACCCCATTATTCCATTTCATATGAACTATTGGATACCCCATTTCTTTTGCAACTTCTACTACTTTATTTCACAACTTTTTCTTTCTTTTTTTTTTTTACATGGAGGGGTACCATCCTTTTCAAAATCATTACTCAAAGGGGGATTTTTCACACTTCTTGTCTTTCCTTCTCTTTTCACCACACCCCAACTTAGGCTTTTGGACTATGTTGGCTATTCAAACAAACCACACTTCATGAAAGTTATGGTGAATGGATAAAGAGAGGTCACAATTGTTCAAGTTTCTTCCAAGAAAAGGATAAGGCTCAAGAGGGTTCAAGCAAGGTTCATACATCTCACAAGGTTGGCCACAAAAGAGGTATATTGTCAAATTGTTTCACTCTTCAAAATTGTTGCCTAAGATCAATTCAAGTGCTTGCATCACTTAGTCAACCGGATCAACGGGGAAAATTCTAGGTGTCATTACACACAATATTCAAGGTAATCTCATCACACAAGGCATTGGCACCAATATCAAACAAAACTCCACAGTTTCTAGCTAGTGTGCAATGTTCATCACAAGAGACTCATTCGATAACCGACTAGTCACAATGAGATGCTAAAAGTTCACACCTTGTCTTTGCAACTTCATTGGCCTCATCGTAGCTGCAAAATCATTTTGTTCAATTAAGAGCACTATTCAAGTCATTGGTATTGATCATAACCGATTCTCAAATTCGCACAAGAACAACCACAATCACGTACAATAGAGGTGGCAAAAATTTTAAAAATAGGTTCACAACCATTTCCATTCAAAACATGGGGCCACAAGCTTAAGCATCCACACGATTAAGATCAAAACACATATATAGATTAACAAAACCCAATATTCACAAACAAAATAGAATCAGAAGAGGTAGGTATGGAAATACCTCACCCCACCCACAAAAGAAAAACAGTTGTCCTCAAATGCAACTTAAACAAAAATAATCAATAAAAATAACAGAGAAGGAGGTAAAAATGTCATCCTTCCAGGCTAAGCTTGGGTGAAGTCTGTATCTCAGTCACTCCATCTGTCTGGGCATCAGTGCCCGGGGTAGTAACAATTGTGGCTCTGCTAAAGATGGCTATCTTAGTGTCTCTCAAAGATGCATGTCGAGCTGTCTCAAACATAGCCCCCTCTAGATCGGCCAGATCCTCATAAACAACTGCATCTCGCTTCTCAAGATGCTCTTCATCTGTCTCAGCCTTAGACTTCGCAACAACAGTATCCTTCTTAATATCATCTCAGGTGGTAGCTGGAGGCATCTAAAAATAGGTCAGAACATCTATATTTGGGACATTAGAGACCTCTGTCGACTCAAATAGTGAAATGAAGTATGTGGAATTCAGATGGTCCACATCCTTCCTCAGCTCTGAATCATCAATTTTCAAATCCGTAACCTCAGTGGTAACCCCATGTCCTCTCTCGCAAATCTCCACCCTCATCGTCAGAGCATTAATGGAATCCCGTAGAGGTGTCAATGCAGTTGTAATGGCTCTCTCAATCATCCAGGGTACCTCGGTCTCTAGCTGGGAAGCCCGCATATCGACAGAATGGGCTAGGTGCCCTATCTTGAGGAGTATGGCCTGAGTGAATGGAGTCCTCGAGGCAGTGGTACCAGCAGTAGCTCTAGGGGGCTGGGAAGCAGCAGAAGAACTCGCGGCCTGGGAAGGAGTGGAAGTAGATTACCTGAAGACCGGAGTAGGCAAGGCTGCCTCTGTAGGTAAAGAATCAATTTCAACCTCTGGGGATGTATCCACCAAAGCTGCTCTCCTCCTATCTGCCTCATCCCGTGTGTACTCGGCCTCTATGCACTAGATGTCAGTAGAGGATGTGGGTGTAACCTCAATATCCCTCTTCTCGTCATTAGGAACTCCATCTCGATGACATAACTCTGTAATGAGTACTGGAAATGAAAGGGACCTCTGGCGCTGTTTGGCCTTCATGGCCATCTCCTGCTCTATAATCAATCCCAAGTTCATCCTCTTCCTAACTATGATCGATCCGAGATAGGCCATTTTTGGGTAGCGGAGAATGGACTCATTCTGTGATTGCATGATAGAGCTGTTGATAAATCCAAACCTGTACCGAACTGCTATGTTCAAGTCCTTCTTCTTAATAGGTGCTCCAGCCTCAATCCACCTTGGGGTGGTGTCAGAAGTAAGGGGAGCTAGCAATCCCTTTAGGTCATCTAAGGTTTATGTTGTGATCATGCTCTGGTACTCGTGCTCCAAGGCTGCAGCCCTGTCAAGTGCATTGTTAATATCATCGCTGCTGCATTTCACTGTCCTTCCTCGAACCATCACAGACTTCACCGGCTTGAAGGCACTGCCTTCTTCTTTCCCTTGGGTACCAAGTCATTGTAAGCAACATAAAACTCCCGGACCCATGTAGGAATGTATGGGCCATGGGGACTGGTAAAGATCTCGAACCTGTGGAATCAGATAGTGTCCCACATATTAGTGTACATGTCCACTACCCCATCCGTGGACAATTACTTCTCTTCTAGGATGGTCCTTAACCCATCGGACTTTAACCGGTTGAGCAACTGAGGAGGAGGACCCTGAACTAGTGGTGTTGGAACCACCGTCTCTACCGGAGGTGGCACTGAATCTGTAGAAAGAGGGGTCAACTCCGGAATCCTAGACGGATCTTGACTAGCTTTTGCATGAATATATGCTCGTCGGGTCTGTAGTAATTGATCATCCTCAGGCTCAGAGTATGAAGCCTAAGAATCAAAGGACTCCCCATCACTGCCAGAGTTGTGCTCCCGTCTCTCAACTACGGGCACCTTGCCTCCCTTCGATGTGACTTTTTGCTTTTTGCTTTGGGAGCAGCTGCTCCCTCCTTGATCACAATACCCCGTGCCCTTTTTCGAGGCGGCATGCCAATATCATCCAAATTGATTCTATCCATATATGCAAAATACATCGAAAACTGTTAGATTTCGTTCAAGAAAATTGCAGAAATTAAGTCGTAGGAAGACTCGCCAAACCAATCGGTGAGTCGCTTAGGCGAGCCAAATCAGGCTCGCCGAAAGGACCAACTCAAAATATTTCCAGAATAAAGAAATGTCGGTGATGTTCAGGGTCCTTCGGTGAATCGCCGACACCTATCAGCGAGCTTAGACTAGCCCACCGAATATTACAGTGCACTTAGGGGTTAGGGGCGCAGAAAGGGCAATCTAAGGAACATTTCGACGAGTCGCCGAGTGAATTCGGCGAGCTTAGACTTCTCGACAAAAGTTACAAGACAATTTAGCCACACAAATTAAATTAAAGGTGATCTAAGGGAGACTTTAGTGAACCACCGAATCATTCGGCGAGCTCGACGCAGCTGGCCAAACAGCCCAACATGCCAATTTTCAACCCCATTTCCCAAAATCAATCCCTGAATTCAAGATCAAACACACACACTATGCAATTCGTACCAGACCCATATGACCCATGCCTTCGGGGTACTCATACTTCCCCCGATTTGGCCAAAATACGCCATTTGATGACTTTTTCCCTTAAGAATGACGTCAAACGCTCGATCATTGGGCAAATTAATTTATTTGGCACAATTTGGGGTTGCTCAGACTTCACCCAACTAGACCTAATACAAAATAACCGCAACCCAATAACTTAGGACCAATTTTAATGCACAAAATATGGGAAATCATTGATTTAAACATTTAGGCACCAGTTTAAACACATTACGGGCAATCCGACACATAAAATACGATTAAAGCAGTTACCCAACACACATCAACATACATTTACCTATTTCATTTGAGTTTAACCACTAAATGAATATACGGGGTTTGGAAAACCAACCTATATGCCGAATTGAGAATTTGAAAAGCTAGGCGGTAAAGTATTCCAATTTCGAGCACGAGATCACACATAAAATACGAATATAATAACAAAATAAGGAAGATTTAAAGTTTGGGTGAGAGTGCACGGGGTTAGAAATGAGATAATATGAAATATTTTGAAATTTTAAACTGTTTGACCTTTAAAACCTTTCTGTTCGCAACCCTTATGGTAGAGTAAGTCGTCCATGCTGAACCACTCGATGATGCACCTAGTGGTGCTTTACCTCTCCATGTTTTACAGGACCTCCAGGGAATTTGGGGGTCCAAATGGCGGTCCAAGTCGGGATCGCCGACCTCTTCGGCGAGTCGCCGACTGACTTTCGGCTCGCCAAACTGCCCATTTTCCAACACTCTTTACTTTCAACCTGCACAATCATTCTTGGGGTTTGCCATTGTGTCACTAGGCAACACCCCTTGTTGCATGTCTTGGATTCAAATGTAAAGAAATTTGACCAATTTGGGTCTCTAGCAGCTTAATAGACACAGAATGAGAGGTGACAGTCTGATTAAGTGTAGAGACATCTTCCCTCATCTCTTTTAACACTTTGTCCGATCCCTCAACTTTGTTGAGAATGCATGATAGCATGTCTTCCGTACGGACACCTCCAGATTCCTTGGGCTTTTGACACTCATGAGGAGGAACATACCTATCCTTCTGCCCCTCTCTCCTTCTAAGTGGCATTGCGATCACACCAATCTCTGTCACGGTCTCTCCAGCCCTCATCTCTATTCTAACCTTGATTTCCACCCAGTCTTGGGTAGTTGGCACGATAACCTCCTCCTTGATTGGCTAGGAAGTTCACTTCCTCTTTGTACAACGTTTCAAATTGTGCTTCATCGGGGTTTGCTCCACCAACACCCACAACATTAACACTATTTGTACCAACACCCATGACATTTTTAGACAAGATATCCAACTGGGTCATCATTTTGGCCATGTTTAGGTCTCTCTCTTGATCCTTTTCGATCTGCTCTTTTGTCATTCTAAAATTTAGAGGAGAGACTTGGTCTTCACGAGTGTACCATTCCATATTGATCTTGGTCATGCAATCAAGGAGTTGAGATGCTACTTCATAGGGTTGTTGCATTATACCACCTGGAAAAAGTTGAACAGCAGCTCTTTTGTTCACCGAGTCGAGGCTCCTATAGAAGTATTGCAACAACACATTATTTGGAAGTCCATGAGTTGGGCATTGCAGCACCAACTTCTTAAACCTTAGCCACATCTCATGGATTGGCTCACCTTCCAAGAGTTTAAAACCTTGGATGTTATCCCTAAGAGTCATCATTTTCGATGGGGGAAAGCATCACACTTGAAATGCGGTAATAAGCTCATCCCAAGAAGTGATGGAATCTCTTGGCAACTCAGTCAACCACTTACTAGCCTCTCCCATCAGAGAAAATGGGAACAACCTGAGAGAGACTGATTCTTGTGATATGCTCTTGAATGAGAATGGACCACAGACGTCCACAAAGTTTCGAATATGCTAATGGCAATCCTCATGAGCCAGCCCCCCAAACAAACCTTTCAATTGTAGGAGCTGAAGCATTGTGCTAGTAATGTGAAAAACAATGTTTCCTTCATTTGGAGGTAGACAAATTTCCCCACACCACCCAATGGAAGTGGGTCATTGACGTTTGGGTCATTTACGTCATTGACGTAATCAACTGACACTAGTTTGGTTTAAGTGCCATACGATCGCGTGTAATGATATAACCCAACCAAGGGTTAGGATCGTTCCCACATGGAGTGGTTTTGACAATTAATAGAAAAATAAAATCTAGTTCTAGTTAGTCATAGCTAAAGATATTAACGATTAAAAACACATTAAATCTAATGGGGTGACGCAAGTGTCAATTATCAATGGGGGGGTTTTGTAGTAATTAACAACTAAAAACAACAAATATATACGAAAATGAGATAGAGAGACGGGATTCTTGGGATGTGATAGGAATACGGGATAGACTAAATTATCAGGTACATGCTTTTGATAGTAAATTGTTGAGTATTTGTGACTAGGCTAGACTATAGTGGGGATAAATTCTCTCTCGAGCAACTTACCCCGAATCAACTCAGTTTCTCTCAAACACCGAGCTGCCGCATTAAGCACAACCTCCTCCTTAGCCCATTCACTCTCTCGAGCTGAATGTGTCGGAAAAGGACTAGGGTTCACTCTCTCCAGCTGAACCCATGTCGACCCAATACCACCGGCTATCAGTATAGTAGTCTTAGTTTTACGACATTTCTCTCGAGCAAGCCAAAAACACTAAGATGAAATCGTATTTGCAACTACAATCCCATTAATTTCATACACAACTACTAAACGAAATCACATTTAAACAACAAATACACCACCAACAAGCAAGACCCAACAGATAATCTAACCCATATTCACAAAATCACACCCTAAAAATTGGGGTTTTAGCTAGACATGTAAAAGAGATAAAATTTTTATATCAATATCAGTTTCCATCAACTGGGTATGAAGAATTAAGTCTTAAAACACGTCAAGAGTGAAGAATCTTCAAGACCCAAGTCCAATTTCTTGGAGTTGAAACCCTTTGAATCTTCAAGGTCTTAGAACAAAGTCTCCAAAACCCTCTAAAACTTAAACTCTCCCAAAAACTGTAAAAAAATTCTAATAATAATAGTGATATGATGTTAAGCTAGAAATTTAAACAAGTATTTATAGTGTTTGAAAATTTGTGCTACAACGGATCACTCAGCGTTGTTAGTCGGGATCGCCGATACACTCGGCGATCCGCCTTTTGGTTGATTTCATCACCTTCGTGCTTTAGCCTTCAGTCTCTTCGCGCTTTGAGTCGCTGGGAGATATGGTACTGCTTCGCTGAACTACTCGGCGACACGCCGACTGCTCCATTTCATCGCCAACTTGATTTTTCCCTTCAGGGCTCAGCACACTGGAACAAAAGGCGATCTCCAGGCCGATCGGCAACTTGCCAACAGGGCTCGGCGATCCTCAGGCCTTCATTTCTTCGTTCTTTTCAGCCGCTTTGTTCCTTCTTGCCAAGTAGTGTCCATGCTTTGCCTCAAACTCTAAATACTAGAAACGTAAGGGTTTTCATCAGATATTGAGACAAAAAATGCATTTGAGGACACTAATTCTATCAAAATATAGCCCTAAATGAGTCCAATTTATGGACTCATCAGCCCACCTGGCTACCATTCCTTCCGTTAACACTCATCTCCTCCTCTATTTAAAACAAACAACACAAAACCAAAAACCAAAATAAGTAGATTAAACTATAACTAAAAAGATCACAATTCAACTTCACCAAAAGAATTTTAAACAACACCACTCCCCGGTAGCGGCGCCATTTTGATTAAAGATTTGTTTTTAACGTCAATCAAATACATTTCATCCAATTCTAAGTGTAGACGGTCGTTAAGCAATAAATAACCCAACAATTGAGTTGGGGTCAAATCCCACAGGGAGCGGTACGTGTTCAAATTCAATCAAGAAGTACGAATGTGATCTAACTAGATGTAGGAATAGAAATTATCAAAAAAGACATGAAACAAATTAACAGAGGTGACATGAATGTCAGATGGGGCCGGGAATTTTGGTTTGCAATTATCAACTACAACGCAGTCACAAATAATTGGAAACAACAATAAGGAAAGAAATTCTCGGGATGTGATCGATTATAGGCAAATTTTGATGTATGGGTAATTGAAACTACTACAAGAAATATGACCTTGAACGAAGGGAAATACAGTCATTAAAAGTTGAAATCCGGTCGCTATAAGTCAATAACAACCAAAAATAATCCGATCGTCACCGGTCGTTAAAAGCTCCGTCGTTAAACGTTAACGATCGGATTTAAAGTCCGGTCATTAAAAACTTTTTACGTCAAAAAAATTCCGGTCGCTATTTATTTTATTGCGACCAATTTTCCCCTCACTAATGTCCATAAAAATATTTGATAATACGGTCGTTATAAAGTTTAAAACCCAGAATTTTCTTCACTAATGTCAAATGATATTAAATAAATTAGATAAATTATAAACACCCACATCAAAAAATATAATTACGAATACACACCCACATAAAAAAAATATACATAATCATATTATTATAAAATTTCATTGTTAATTACAAAGAACTAAATGTACTTATTGCAATAAAATTAATCCATCAAAATTGTATGATACTAATTTATAACTCCTTAAAAAAACTTATAGCATATATACAAATGATAAAATCGTTAAAAGACCAATAACAAAATAAAAATATATTGCGCTTGAATGTGCTCTCCAATTTCTTCAAATGACATGTTCTTCGTACTTCAAACTCTTGACCTGCTATAAGAACAATTTCATGTCAACTAAGGAACAAGATTTCTACAAGCTACTTTATTTAGAAAATAAATGAATAATTTAATCACTAACTAGATAATTGGAAAAATATTGTTCTGATCAAACAAATGCAGCCGATCAATAGCTTCAAGAAAGTATATCTTGTGTTCAATAGGATGAAATTTAGATACTTTAGACGTGAACATGAGATACTAAAAAATTTGAGTATAAAAAAAAGTAACATTAGTTAGTAGAATAAATCAACACTCTGGCTAGATATTAGAAAATGCAGAAGCTATAATTTATTTATTTTTGAGTTACTGATATTGCACCATACAAAAGCAAAGGGATTCATCAAGCAAGAGAATAGTTTGATCAAACAGAAACTTACCCATCGTTGCAGGATGTACTCTCAATCAATCACATGTACTATGCTCTTCATATTTTAGGCTGCAGACTCAAGAGTTAGATGCAAGTGACAAACAAAACAATAACAAGTTCTCTTACAAGACAACATAATCGACATACTAAGCTATCTTTTCCCCAAGTCTAAAAGTCAACTAACAAAGAACAACTAAAATACCATTGACTTTTCAGTTCTCAAAATTCAAAACACTTGAATACATGACAGAGGTCTGATCATCCACATCAATTCCATCCTTTTACATCATTTCAAGGTTGTACATTGGATTTTCTTCTCTTGAGGAATTTGTATTCTACGCAGTGACTTAAACACTAGCAAATGACTAAAGATTAAGGTGATTTTTACTGTTCACATTTGGTTTCATATAGGAGGGCCATGAGAATTGAAAAGAAAAATATATATACCAACAGTGAAATAGTAAATTAGGAATAATTTTGTTACTAAGATAGTAAATTAAAATTTCAATTTTTCGTAGTCAATTCTTGTGTATCTTTTGAATAATTTTTGTTGTCCGTACATGTTGGTAAGCAACCCTTCAGGACTTCACAGAGGCAACACTTACTCTCCTACTCTCGGTTTCACACATTTCCAAAAACCATGCAAAAAGATAGGACATTTTAGAGAAAGCACATAAAAAAACCTCTAAACTTGGCCGGACAACTTACTTTAGCACTTTAACTTTACGTGTAATTATTTATCCCCATAATCTCATATCAAGTGAATTTAAATGCACCCAAATCGCTGAGGCGGCAAGTTAAAATAAAAACGCGTGTTGGCAAAAAATTAAAGAGAGAATAAAAGTGGGTCCCATTTTTTTTCTTTTTAACCAATTATTTTTCATTCTTCATCTTCCTCACACCTCCCCCCCCCCCAACCCCACCC
>JAJONQ010008465.1:0-18223 GCA_036250385.1 Solanum microdontum
AGTGAGAGTTGGAGTCCTAGGGAGATCTGGTAAGAAGGAAGCTTTGTGGGAAAAGATTATTGTAGACAAGGATGGAGTTCAAACAACAGTTGAGGGCCAGCCAGATTACTTTGTCATTTTTAATAGCCCTCTTAGGTAGTATAACAGAAGTGCAGGAAGGATTTTTTCAGGATGTTTAGATGTAATGCAGGAAATGGTGCTAGAATCTAAAACAGAGACTAAAGTAAGTGATAGTTCTATAATCAATTTTTAAAAACAGAGCCTTCTATAAAGCTTCATTTTCAATATTTCTGGCCAACAGACAGCACATTCTCTCAGTTGATTATGAGTTGTACATTTCGCAATTGATGGTACATTGTCCTTTTTTGTAACTCTTTCTGTTTGTAAGTAGAAACAATCACATTTTCTCATGAATATATATCATACCTCTTCCCAAATCTAAGAGAGAATAATTATCCTTCTAAGACATCGCAAGGCGTCTAAATTACTCTTGTCAGCCCAATGAACAAGCATTAAAATTAGAAGTTTTAAAAATTATTGTAGTTAACCTTGTGACCTTGTTAAAGATAGTGACTTCAAGTGAAAAAATGGTCGAACGGGTAGTTGATAAGATGCCAAATCAAATTTTAAACAATCTAAATAGTTTTTTTGATAAAGGTAACTTTAAACAATCTAAATAGTAGTTAGCTTATATTTGATCAAACTGGTAGAAAGAGAAAAAACAAATTCATTAAAGGAAAGATGTCAATTTTTTTGGGACAAACTAAAATGGTTACAAGGTCAACCTTTTTAGAAAAAGAGTAATCAGAGTGATGCTAACTTTGTGTAAAGAATTACCTCTTAAAAAGGATTTTAAACATAACCAAGCATTTAGTAGACCTAATTAGAGCAATGAAGGAGGAAAAAATAGCAACCCAAAGATTCTTGTTTTATGAGAATGATGTTTGGGCCTGCTTTCGTGCACATCGACTAATCCACCGCTCCTATGCAATAGCTCGCAAACCACAAAGGAGAGATAACCCGCACTAGGCAAGCCCGGTGCGATGAGCTCGACCCAATAGGCAAACAAGGTATTGGCTAAATATGTTCACCAAAGTTTGAATAGAAAAGAAAAAAATACCTAATGTGTTTTGTCTTTGCTAATATTTGAACCCTAGCTTCACATGGTCGGTTCCTGCTTCATTGACCAGTATGCAACACCTTTGGGTGCAACCAAGCAAACATTTTAAAAGGAAGTACTTTACTAAGAAACTATTAAAAGCAAACAGCATTAAAGTAATCAGATAATTTCAGATATTGTGGGCTGCAAAAGCTTATTTGTGACAATGCCATAAAAAACAACATTCAGCATCGAGCGTACTTTTGGCAAGAATTATCATCACCACCTGTATCATCTTAACAAGAGGAGTACAACGAGATGAAAGTGCTTCCCCATAAACTGACAAGAATTTGTCTCGCATCTCACGCCGGGCATCTCCATAATCATCCTTCCCAGGTAACACCCTTCTGAGTAGATCTTTTGAGACCACACTACATAAAACAGAAACAAGAATATAATAATGAAACAGAGGCAAGAATGGCCAAGGAAAATAAATTGAACACCAAGAAGTAACAAGCACGTCAAACACTATCCATTCAGTCATAATGAAAAGGTGGTTAAAAAAAAACTTTTTCCAATTCCTCCATCCACATGATGGCAGAAACACAATATACTTTTCTTTTCTTTTTTACTTCTAGTACAAGAAAAGCAAGTTGACCATCCATCAAAACAAAAACATGTTGATCTGCATTAGCGGAGGACAGAACGAATAATATTCGAGGCAAAACATATGGTCATGTTCATTAACCAAATCTATATTGCCTGCTCAATCTTAAAATTCAGTGGCATGGCAGATAACACTAAAAAGAACAGTAGTTCTAATAAAAATGGAACTCTTCATCTCAGAAATGTGCTTAATCCAAAAACAGTTTTATAAAAGCATTCTTAGCAATGAAGAAAATCTTGATCAAACTAATATGTTGATGTACTACTGTCTTTTAATAAGGTAAATAGCTTCGTCAAGCATATCTAAGTCCATCTCTCAGTGTTCGTAAGTATGACTCCCTTCTTCTTATTTTATTGACTTGCTTTCTACTTCAGACCAATCCAAAGATATTTTTTTTATCCAACGAAATTGAAAATTGTGTTCTCCTCAACAATTTTGATTAATATAAAGAGTACAACTCCGTAATAATTTCAAACTCAATGTGATTATCTTTTTTTTCACAACAATGTTGTGCAGCCCAGCCTGTGCACATCTTGACCATTTCACCAACTAAGGCTTAGGGCCTTAGGCAGATGAGAAGAAATCACCTAGAGTTTGTCACCTCTGTTAGGATTCTGAACCCTAATCTTCCATAGTTTTCATGCCATTTTTTGACATCTTTTTGGTTTAGAAAATGTAAAGAGTTACAAGGTAGTATTATTTTAAGCTCTAATCCGTTAAATTCAAAGTAGTAATCCATTCAACAATTTAACTCCTAGATCTTAGTGAAAGTCAGCCAAGATCAATCAAAATGGATCCAAGATAGTAATAACTTCCTAGAAATACGTTTTAATTTGCTTCACATTTTAATGCAAAATAATTTTCAACAGCCAACTAGGTATTTCATATTTCAGCAATCATAGAACGATGAACTTACAAACCTCAAGTACTAGTCACTTAGCAATTTACTTACTAGGTAATAATGATATTGAGTAAACTTAAAGAATTTAAGCACGAATCTTGTCAAATAACTATGTAAAACCATGATTCTGCATACCGATACTCCTCCTCGTTGATACCATAATTCAAATGTAGAAATCGAATATGTGAAACAGCTCCATCCACATCATTATTCATCAGGCATTCCCTCATAGCTTCCAAATGTGCAGTTTGAATGCATTTTTGCAGCGCTTTAAGCACCTTATCCTCAACCTCCTTATGTTTTACTACTGTCCTGACTGTAATCGCCATATCCGAATCCTCATTTTCAATCCAACCAACTTGCTTCTCTATATTTAGTGACAAAACATCAAAGATATCTGCATTTTCAAGAAACACTCTCCTCAAACACATCATTTCCTCTTCCTCCACTACAATATCTCCCCCAGTATCTATGACATCATCCATTTCAATCAAATCCGGCCTCAAGCGCCTCAAACCCATATCAGAAATTTTCACTAAAACCCTCAAACTGTCACCTAATCCCTTCAAATCCTCATTAATGCCCGAAACATCTCCATTTAATTCAACTTCATCGACAGCTTCTGCACCCAATTCCGAACTCGAAATGCTTTCCGAAACCCTTGAAATCACATTTTGTAAGATCAAACAGAACTCAGCCCTTAATTTAAGAGCAGCAGCATCAAACGACCAAAGCTGGGAAGTGGGTTCGTTAAATTGGAGAAGTTCAAGGGTACATAGAAAAGTGAGAAGTGCAGGAGACGGGCAAGATTGAGACCAGATAATCGAATCGAATCTTCCTCCATTTGCAACAATTGTTTGAAGAATGACTCTAGAAAGTTCAGGATTTCGAACACGAAGACTACGTATAGTGGCTCGGAATGGCTCAAATTGAGCTAAAAAAAGATGGTTCGCGCTGACTTTACACAGCAGCTCTGTGTCTTTGTCATCCATTGTTACTTTACAACTAGTTATGGCGATTCATGTGAGTTAGATATGCGAATTGAGATAGAGAAGACTAGGGTTTTTGAGAAGGATTTTTCGTCTGGGGATATTTCATGGATCGGTTACAACGGTTGAAACAACAGGGGAAATGTTTACAAGAAAAACAGAAGGGGAATATATAGGATGCTCGTAAAATTTTGCTGGGAATAAACGCCGTCGTTTAAGAGTGTTCTGATGAAATTCCTTTCGCTGTCCAGTATCCAGCGTATACACTTCTTTTCTAGTAAAATTATTTAAATTGTTTGTGTTTAAACTAAATTATAGTATAGTTTATTATGTAGTATAATAAAAAATAATAAAATTATAACTATATTCTTATACAACTTTTGAATATCGATATCAGATTTTATTTCCCCTTTTTCAAAGAAAAAACTTTCATAAATTCTAGTTAATTACTTAGTTACACTATAGTTTGCAATATTACGTATTTTATCAGATTTTAGTGTCTCTAGATACGTCCAGACACATCTATCATCTGAGATACATTGGATCAAAATTATGTGTAATTTGTTCTAGATACATTGTATTCAAGTGGATTCGCATGTATCTAGGTTTCACAACAAATCTTGTTCGCCTCTCTTTCACCTCATTCACCACTCTCTTATGTATCTGGTATATACAAATCTCACTCTCTATTTTTGTGTATATGATAGCAAAATACATGTATCTAAGTGTTTTTTTCTTCAATATATAATAGGAAACTCTTAATTAGTGGTATGAGATTTAATATTTTGAAAGTATACGTAATAAAATATGATAGTAAAGTATATCTAATTACATAGTTTTTTTAGTTGTGACCTCAGTTAACTCCAACATAAAATTTAGACATACTATAACATATACATGCTAAATATTTAGATAAATCTATATCAAAATTTGTCAATGATATATGTTTGTTACTGTCATTAAAAAAATTAAAAATAAGATCACCTTATTTGTCTTCGTATGGTATCAATTATGTCCTCATTCTCCTCTATCTCTCTTTTGTGGCTTACTAATATAAATTCTTACAAAGCAAGAACTGCTATTACATGATTCTCTGTATTATCATTTGTAATAATTGTGATACAAATTATTGCATGGCTTTCTTTGTCTTGTTTTTGGGGTCTCCCTCTATTAAGACATAAAATTTGTTGAGAGTTGAAACCCCAATGTCTCTTATTGTTTTCGTATAGAATTTTTATGTTTTATCTTATTTTCATCTTTTGTATAATCTTTCTTTTCCAACTCATTTTTTATTCTTTTTGTTTCCTGAAATATTCGGCTATATTTTTTTTTGTCCTTTTGATCCCGTTTATTTTTTGTGATTTTGATTTTTATTCATTTTTCTTCTCTTCTTCCTCTTTGATTTCCCTTATTTTTATTCACTATATTATTCTCTCTCTTTTGCTCATTTTTCTATTGTGAGTATGGTTCTAGATGAATAACATAACATTGTTATTTATTAAACTCTTGCACACAATCATATTTAATTCTTATTCACTTCTCCTAAATTTTTTTGTTTTGCATTTTTTTGTAGGGTAGTTAACTTAACAAACTATCTTTTACTTTTATTGTGGCACAACTAGATATTATCTAATATATGATGACCATGTCAATTGATGTGGTAGTCTCTTTTCCTAGATCAAATGTAACATCTCGAAAATAGGAAAGTTGAATTGAAAAGGAAAAGTTCAGTTATGACACTGATACTGTATTCTACGAGTCCTATCTATGAATTGTTGAAAGTTCTACGAGCATAGAAATACAGTTGTAGAACTTGAGTTGAGTTTTGAAAAATGTCAAGTCTCCAATGATGGTTTTTACGGATGAACAGAACGAGTCATAGGATAGTCTACGGGCCATAAGAGTGAACGGTAGAAGTGATTCAAACTTGATAAAATTTTGGACTTGAACTTGAGTTATATGGGTTGTCTCTACGAGCTGTAGAAAGTGGGACGAACCGTAGAAAGGCCTCGTTAAAATTACTTAGGATTTTAGATCCCATTAAGTGACTCTACGGTCGATCAGGATGGTCTTTAGAAAATCCTATTGGTCGTAGGTCGAAATCATAGGTCATTTTGGCAGTTTTTAATTAAGGGTGTTTTGGTTTTTTCCTACCCAACTAACCCATAAACTATGTCATTTTGGACCTATAACTGAATTTAATCTAAAAAAAAAAATACCCCATTCCCTCCCATCCACTCAAACTCACAAAATCCTCTCAAGTCTTATTCTCTAAACTCTCTCTCAACCTCTAAAGGTTGAAGTTAGGGTTTCATCAAGCTCCAAGGTTCTCCTCTCCTTTGGTAGGCCTTTGATTACCCAAGGTATGTGATAATTCATCAATGGATCCCTTTCAGCCATTGGGTCCCAAAAGAATCTCAAATTCTTAAATTGACTTCACCCAAGTTCATTAGGGTTTTATGATTCAATTGTCTATGTTCAATTATACTGTACATTATTTGATTCGAATACATGACTTTCAATTTATTTCATATGGACCTATGTTTTTTATTTGATAATGACTATGAGCTTATAAAAAAAAAGCTTATGAATTATGATTATGAAAGTTATGCATATTTTATGAAAATAATGATTTACGAACTAAGAAGGCTTTTGAGATAAGTATCATTGCTTTGTGAAATTTTTTCTCACATATGAATGAAATTATAATTTAGATGCTTAGAAAGGTAAGTGTCTATTATGAAGAAGTTTATAGAATCATTATTTAAAACTAGCTACTCTATGATGACTTACCATAATGATTGGTTGTATATTTGTGTCTTTCCAAATATTTTGATATGAGTATGATTATGACTATTTTCGTTGGGATTTACTTAGCACCGAGAGAGCTTTGAGATGGAGGTTCTCCCATTAGTAGAGGCCGGGTCTCTAGAAGTAATCTCATTGTCCCAAACTACGTACCCATGTAGAATTGTCTTAACTGACGTAGCTAATGAATCCATAATAGAAATTATGAATGAATATTGTGGATTCTACCTAGGCAAGTAGAATCCCCTTTTCAGTGTGAAATTTACACTGGATTCCATGCTATAGCTCAAATGGTCTCATTATCAGTTAACGGTAAATATCCCACAAATAAGCTATATTATTTTCAATGGTTTTATGAAAACTTTCCTTACGTTTTAAGTATGCATTAACCTTGTTTATGACTCTTGGTTCTTTAAATGCTTTTACTATGCTTTACTTGGCCATGCATATTATGTTAAGGTTCCTCGTATGATCATGTTCATGTTTTTATGCATTCTCCAATACTTAGTACATTTAATGTACTAATGCATACTAGTGTATTTATTGTCTCATAATATAGGGTCCGATGTTCCTCCTCCCGCTCGTGGCTAGCTTGGATTGTCCTACCAGTTTATTGGATTGGTGAGTCCTCAAGCTCCGAGGACAAGACCATAGATGCTTTAGTACTTTTCCTGTCTTTTCGTATCCGATTTGTATGTGGTGTGTGGGTCACTTTTATGATGTTAGAAAGAATATGTCATACATAGTTAGAATTTTGCACTTATGTTTAGACTTCCTATATGATATGAGACTTATATTGCATATTCTCTCTTGTGTATTTCTTTTACGTTATGCTTATGTCAATCGACTTGTTTAGGTCCTCTTGGGTTATATTCATCATGTCACGTCTAGAATATACTTTGAGTCGTGACACAAGACAATGTATTTCACTTTAATATTCGCATAAAATAGGTCTGATTGTGATATGTGATGTAAAAAGTAGGTTTTGATAGTTAATTAATATAATATTTACGAAGTGTGACTCAAACCAGAACATGTCTATTACTCAGAAAGGTTATATTGCATTTCCCTTTAAATTCACATTGTTTCAAAAGTCATCTTCGTAAATCTTGTTGTGGACAGTAAAATCCACGTCGAGAAAACAATAATCAAGAACGGAAGAGTATTGCAACTATCATATTCATCGATTCAAAGTGTGAGTATTACCATCTTTATGATTCCTCTAATTCGTCTTTTCAGATGTAGATTCATGGGCTCTTGAGCTTGATCTTGGATTCAAGGGCTTTGGAGCTTGTTCTTGAATCTTCGATGAACTTGAACTTGAACTTGAACTTTATATTGATCTTGACTTTTGAATTTAAGGGCTTTGAGCTTATTCTTGAATCCGACAGTCTTGATCATTCTTGAACTTGAATTCTCAAACTTGTAGTTTATAGAAAAATCTATGGTGTTTGATCCACAAACTTTCTCTAACTTCTTGTTTAGAATTTTCCGTCCCTTTTCTGAATTATGAAGACCCCTATTTATAGTTTTAGAATAGAGGAGTTGCAATAGGAGTAGGTTTCCCTTCGGCCTATCATATTTAAGTGACATGACATATGGGTTTTATGAAGCGAGATTGCCATCTTGACACGTGACACGATCTTATTGACTTCTTTGTTTGACTTGACATGCTACGCCATTTGTCACGTCGCACTAAAATAGACCTCTAGGATGAGATGACATTGGACTTAACAGACTGGGCTCATCTATTGTTGCCCATATCACTTAATTTGAACTTTAATTAAATCCACATTTATCAATTTTAAATAATTAACCAAATTGTATTAATTCATAATATTTATTTAAACTAATATATTAATAAATTTAATATAATTCAAATCATTTTATAAATTTATATTTAATAACTTTTAAATAATTACACTTGTATATTCAGGTCAGTCATATGAGAATTTGCCAATAATAGCATAATGTAAATTTTCATTCAGTATCATCTGATTTACTTATTCCTCATCACATATACGGTTCTCCAGGTAGGTACGCAATTGCTTTTAGGGCTAGTTTCAAATATACACAATAAAATAATTAGCTTTTATTAAATATAGTCATGTTTTATTTACATAAAAAATAATCAAAAGTCATAGAAATTATACATTGATTATACAATATAGCTTGCCAAAAGTTATAGAAAATATAAACTGATAATACGATATAGCTTATTTATATACATGAATTATATGCTGACTATACATTATGATACACTTAAAAAGCTGAATATATCGTAACTATACAGGAAGTATAAATTGACTATAACATGAAATATACATTAACTATTCAATTTTGATCAACTCAAAGTCACTTCTAAACAGTCCCAAATTTTACATATGAAATTCTCTCCATGTTTCGAGTCTTTTAATATATAATTCACGTTTGCAGTATACCAAATTTTAAAGAATAAGAGAAAAGAAGAAAAAAATAAATAAGAAGAAGCACAACACATAGGACAAAAAGAAAGAAGAAGAGGAGGAGGAATGCAAATGGCAAA
Source organism: Solanum microdontum (assembly GCA_036250385.1). Classification (NCBI taxonomy): domain Eukaryota; kingdom Viridiplantae; phylum Streptophyta; class Magnoliopsida; order Solanales; family Solanaceae; genus Solanum; species Solanum microdontum. The sequence continues at coordinate 9,010 of JAJONQ010008465.1, forward strand.
AAGAAGAACAAGAACGCAAATGACATAAAGAAGAAGAGGAACACACATGGCAATAAGAAGAAGAAGAAGAGAAAACGTAGATGGAAGCAAGGGGATCGGACTTGCACTTAGGCTGCAATACATAAGGTCGAATGATATTTTTGTAAATTTAATAAATTGGGCTAACAATATGATAAATAAAATTTATGGTCTGACATTTTGTATAATTTGCCCTTGATTTTATTTGGATAAACCTAATTGTAATGAATATTGAGCATAAAGTTAATGTTGTAAGATATTGTTGATATGAACTTTGATATAGCTCGGAGGCTATTCGGAGGCCGTCATAGACATAGCCACTAAGAAAGGTAGGCAAATTACAAGAGTTCTATCATGAACGTCTAATTTGTTGACTAAATTTTCATATTTACAATGTAAAAAAACTAATTATGTAAATATATTTGTGCAATCAAATAGTATGTAAATAATTACATTGTAATTATATTAAGATAAACAAATAATTTTTTTGTAATTACTTCTACTGTATAATTTTAAACTATATAATTACTATCCTAATAATTATATTAAATGAGGTGATTTTTAATGAGCCTTTAAGAAACTATAATAAGGAGATCATTGTTATTATTATTATTATTCATTTTTTTTATAATAAAATACTTTTGATAAAAATTCAAATTTTGAAAGTTCCACCAAATGAGCTTTTAGTAGGAACGCGACGGTTCCGCACCTGTGTCCGAAACTGGACCCGAACAAGGATCCGACCCGTTTGGTAAATAACTTACCCTAAGGTAAAGCAATTAGGCGGGAAAGTCAAATCCCTTAAAGAACATTTTTCACACTGCAATACCAATTTTCTCTCAAAATCCGATTTTTTCTCATCAACTTAGCGGTTTCCGACGAAAGAGATATACGTCGTAGACATGGAAATGGTAGACACAGTGCCGGAGCCGACGTCGGAGATAGAACTCGCACGTCGTAAGCTTCGTGAACGGTGGGAGTTGGCCTCCGTTCTAAATTTTCTCACCGTAAGATTTAGCATTTCGCAAAAAGTTTAACCTTTTCTTCAGAAATCGCATATCCTATGTACACTTTCTTTGCTTGCTTTTATACATAAAAACAACTTTATATATCTACCTAATGTGGGTGGGTAATTGTACACACGTAAAATAAGTGTGGATATGATGGATCGTTCATTCGTTTTTTACATGCTTGTATATGTACGTTTTTGAGGTGTTTAAGGGTTTTGTGAAATGTGGATATGGTTTTGTGGTTAATACATTTGAGTTTCTGGGGGTACGTGCTGCCATATCTGTATGTATGTACCGATTCAAATGCATCATACCGATATGGTTCTGACAATTGTGATGAGTTGTAACATTGGTTATATTAGATTTGTGCCTGCTAGAATAAGTAGTGTTATGGTTTTTGTTCTTTTTTTGTTGTGCATAACTGCATATTATTGGGTTTAATGCAATATTTATTGTATATACTTATAGATTCAAAAAACAACAACATATCTAGTGTAATCCCACACAAGGGGTCTGGGAGGGTAATGTGTACGTAGACCTTACCCCTACTTTGGGAGGTAGAAAGACTTCTTCCAATAGACATTCAGCTAAAAAAGAACAGTTAAGAAATTATTTTAGCTTATAGGTAAAATTGAAGTAGGTATTTGATGATTTTGCCCGGCAACTAACAATTACGAATTTATTTTATTAAATGTAAGATTACAAATGTATTTCGAAGGTTTTGCTCTGCAACTTACAAATAAGAAAGTATTTTAATAAATGTAAGATTACGATGACTATGAAATGTTGACCTGAAAGTGGACATAGTTTTCCATTGAGTGTAAAATTGCATAGATGTATTTGAATTATGTTTAAATGGGTTATGCAAGCTTGCTTTTTCTTTCTGATACTTGTTCATGTACTCTAAAGGGCACTCTGCTATTTATACCTTTGTAATATAAATGTGTTGTATGCAGTTTGAAGGTACTTGAAATTCTTTTAAAATGTTTATAGGTTTTTGAGCCAGTGCTTCAAATCAAATTGAAAATTTCAGCTGAGGAGATAGAAACAGCCCTCATTGAGCCAAATGATAATCTTGCTCAGCTGCATATAATGCTTCTGAAGGTTTGGCTTCTACTTTACTGTTATATTTGTTACTCTTTGTGTGTATACAGCTATGTTTTTGTGTTGTGATTTCCAACATCTTTTTGATCTAGCAGTAGCCTTTAGTTCTCTAATACTACTGCAAAGCGACTTTAAAAGAGAGAATGCACTTACAGGATATCAACCATCTTGTCCTCAATATTTTGAGTATCCAGCCAAAAACATATATGGAATTCATGAGCAGCCGCCATGGAAAGAAAATAGACAAGGTTACTTCCCATATCTGGTACACCATTCCGGCAGGCATTTGGTGGACTATTTCAAGGGAAAGGAACCATAGAAGTTTTTAAAGCAAAAATTTAAATGTGATTAACCTTTATCATAAGTTTTTACTTTTGTTATCCTTTTGCTGCATGATGGCTTTTGTACCTGATGTAGACACTATTCTTGATTGCGTCAGCTCATTGTTGTTCTTGTGATGTAAATCCTATGACGATAATACACCACCAGCACCTTCTTAATGCAGGTACACAGCAATGAAAGTTTATCCTTATCCAAAAATCATTGAGTGCTTTATAGAGACCTTAACACTAAGAATAAAGAGTCTGCTGGGATTGACTTTTGGATTTTGACTTATAAGCCAAAAGCCACAAGTTAGAATTTCTAACTTATGGCTTTGGGCTTATTTTTATGATTTTAGCTTAAAACTCTTTTGAAATTTACCCAAACACTCGAAAAGGGCTTAAAAAATATTTTGGCTTAAAAGTACTTAAATTAAGTCAATCCACAGGCTCAAAGCCTTTCTTTCATCACCAAATGAAACTGTCTAAGGTGAGGATCCAAGACTGATGGGTGTAGAATCAGGTGGTACTTCTTAATTGATCACAAATCACTTGTTATCGTGTTGTATTCCTTTTGCAAGATCAGCTTTAGATGGAAAAAATCAAATGAAGGGGGAAATGGAATGTTGGATTTATTCTCCCTGTAAAAAAATAGAAGACAAAGAGAATGAGAAAGCTATGAATCTGTCTGTGATAGAACTGAGCAGTTATAGAATTTAAAGTTGTCCCTGCACGTTAGAAGGAAGTATTGGTGCTGGAACTGGAGGTTCAGCTATAGTTCATTAACTTGGATGGTGCTAAAATTGACTATACTCTTTCTTTTCGTTCAGGTTTCTTCCATGTTGACTAATTGTCATTCTTAGTTAAGTTCGTTGATTTCTGTAAATTTTAGCTGCAGCTAACAACCAAAAAACATGTTAAATTTTTTAAATATCACTTATGCTAAGACTTTATAGCCATGAAATCATGGGGTGTCTCAGACTGAGTTACGATGGTGGTTATATTTTTGAGGGATCTTTATGCTATTTGTGTTCAGCATACATCTGTGTATTTTCTTCTTCATGCATGCTTTTAAGATCAATTTGATAGTTTCTGCTATAAATCTAATATTGGACAAAACAATGCAGCAATGATCTTGTTCCAGGAGATACGATAAAGATAAAAATTGATTTCCTAGATTTGTCATTGTCGCCTTTGGGCCAATTTGATATTTTTTCCTGTTATGGGATTGAAAAGATTAGTAAAAAACGGAGCAAATAATCTTGTTCCTTGAGATATTACAAAGGCAAACATGCATTTTCTATCTTCACTGGATGGGTTTGTATAAAATGTCATGCATGTTTGGTGCAAATATTTTGATTACTAGGCTGGCAGTTTTCTTCTTACATGCAAATCGAGCTCTATATTTTGAGGTTAAGTTTTTGCTTAGAATACCCACCACTAAAGAAAATACATGGAAGTAATATTTTGTACTCCGAGATGTTAATTTGATTTGATGAGATCAACACTACTTGATTCCAGTGTTGTCAAAGGTGCCCTTTAAGCACGCTTAAGCCCTAAAGCAAGACACAAAATATGTTGAGCGCTTCGCGTCGCTTAGCGGGCCCTTCACTGTTGGTATTAAAACTCTAAGGCACATTGTTGTTATCAAGACTCTAAGGCGTGCGTTCCTTTCTAATGAGCATAATCCTGAAGAGGCGACGCTATACAATTGATATTTACCTTTATTATAATTTTTTTTTCAATTTCTTTGCCTATATATTTGTCATTCATGCTTATAAGTATTAGTCTTGGACTACACACATATTTGTATTTTTTTCGCCATTTGTACTTTTCTTCATTAAAACCCACACTTTATCTGTTCTTTGTGCTTGAAGACTCGACGTACCTTAGAGCTTTTTGGCTCTTTTTGCTTTTGATACCTGATCCCTACAGACATTGTGTTTGCTGACTCAGTATGACATATATCAATAACATGACCTGGGAACTATATCATATGGCAGCTTGGATCATCAAAAAGCAGTTTGCAATTGATACTGCCAATTTCATGACTTTGCATAGCCTGCTGGCATAAATTTTTCATAGACAATGGACTGACACATGAAAGATAATTGATAAATGGGTGCTCTTAGTGGTGATAGTCGATAACATTTTTGCATTCTCAGAGGATAAGATCACTTCATGAAATTATACATATGCTGATCGGCAGTGAAAACTGGCTAGTAACCTTTTCATTTATTGGGAAATAAGCTATATCTTTATCAAAAAAAAACGAAGCTGAATAATAACCAGAGCTTTTGGAAAGAAATAGCTCAAGCAAATCTTTTGAACTTTCTTAGAAGGGAATGTATACTAATAACTTGTATAAAATTTACAAGTTGTCTTGAGAAGGTGAGCAGTGCATTTAGTGTGAGTAACTATGCAAGAAACTCTTGGCTAAGTTTTCTGTCAAAAATATTTGTCATACTTCTGTTTTTGTCCCAAATTGTTGTCCACTTTCCTTGAACTGAACATTCTACTATATTTGAATAACATAGAAATTTTACAGGGCCCAATTTTATACCTTCAACTTTATCCTCTGTTATGTTCTTTTCCAATGCAAATGTCAAACTACGACTCCACATTTTTCTCACTAATGCTACATTTGTGACAAGTTAAAAGTGGAGTAGAAAAATGGGTTGGAGGGAGTACTCGAAAGTTTTATGTCCCAACTTATTTTCATGTCCAAAGTTTCTCTTTGAAAGTTCCCGTTCTACTTTCAAGTTAAAAAAAATTGCATTCCTTTCCTGTTGTAAGATGCACTCTGATTTTATAAACTTGCTAATTTTTTTTTCACTTTCTTCTACTAACACGGTTATTTCTCAGGGGATACCTCCTGTGAATAAACTACTGAAGGATTCTGATGGATGGGTGATGGCACTTAGCAAGAAACTTGAAATGTGGTGGCCATGGGTAGGTGATTCTAGCTTTTGACTGATATGTGCTTTGATTCAAGAGTGAAGATTTCATTCCACTCCTTTTGGCATTTCATTGCAGGTTGCAGAAGGGAATTTCCCTTTGACTGCGAAAAAAGGGTACCAAATTTCTCCCTGTCCTCCCTCCTTCCCAAAGAAATGAAACTACTCTGATAAGTTTACTTGGATGAAAAATATGTCTTCAACTTTTGTTTTTCATTTTTCAGAGAGGAGATGTCCACATACAAGGCACTCAACCCGACAACTCGCCTGCTTGTCCTTAAAGCACTCTGTGAAATTCGAGCTGATGTATTGCATTTGTGTTTCCCATTCCTTCTTGATTTACTGTGATTTTCTCTAGTGCTCACTCTTCTGCATCAATATGCAGTAACAACAATCAAAAGTTGGATGAAACAATACATGCTGTTGATCTCTCTTTAACATATTAATAAATACTGCTTTTAGTGCTGTTCACAAACATTTTTTTATCTTTTCAGCAAAGTGACACCATATCTTACATTAGTGATGAAACTAAAAATAGAACCGATTCTACTGCTTTCCGCAAAGAGAAGCTTGGGGGCAATGGAAATGAAGTTTCATACTGGTAAGTTCTGAATGCATACCATTAGTCATTAAGTATATGCAAGTATGCTTTTGACAGCTCGACATTTCATGACAGGTATGATGGGAATGAAACTCTTGGTCATAGATTATACAAGGAAGTTTATCAAGTTGAGTCCATGTCAAAAGTAAAGGACAAGAAAAGCATATCAGCAATCACTTCTCAGTGGGAGACACTTGCTACCACTTTTGAAGAATTTCAGGATTTTGTGGTAAGGCCACAGTTCTCTCTTTAATTTAACTGTATTTTGTGGTTAGGCCACAGTTCTTTTTAGTTCAACTGTTGAATAGTCATCACATTCCTATTTGATATCAATGATAGGAGAAGTTCTCATCAAGTCAAGTTAAATGGGAAGCTGATGTGGGCAAGGCTGTTGAAGCTCATGCTATTCCTGCTCTTCAGAAAATTCAGAGGGTTAGCATCATTCAGACTGTTTATATGAGTTATCTTATTTCTTTTGGTTCTATTAGCTGAGGTTTCCAAGATAATTTATGCAGATTCTGCTTTCGTCATAAGTTCTTGATGCATATAGGTGTTTTCCTTTTACAGAAGAAAGATAAGGCACAGAAGCGACAACAAAGAGAACAAAGGCTTGTAGAAAGCTTAAGAAACCTTGCAATTCCTCGTTCTTGCCGGATTCGTAGGCCAGTCAATTACACATGTGGTATATATGAATTTGTTTTGTTAATCAATGTCTTCTGATTCTGATCATTGTGAGTTGTGACATTTGCAATATTAGGGAATTTTATTTTTGAGAAAGAAATAAAATTCCCTAGAATTGCAATTGTCATGTTTCCTGTTTAAAGCATGATTTTAATAGATGGGATTGCCTAAATATGAGTTTGATATGATATAAACTTCAAATCATGTTGGAGCATATCAGTGAGACTTTTATATGGGCATGGCACATAAGGAGGGCATGGAGACCTTTGAAAATATTTTCAGCATAATCAGATAGTATATAGTTTCTGAAGGATTTTCTTTTTATGTTCCAAACTGTGGATGCTTATGCAAGTGCAAATTCATCTGCAGATGATTTTGACAGGGCAATCAAAGAGGCCATAGATGTAACAAAGTAAGTCTTGCTAGTATGTCCGTGTTTCTTCATGTCTTGGGTTATTTCGTAGGTACAGAGTTTCTCTGCATGTCACTCAATCAACTGCAGTCATCCGACATAAAGGAAAATCTTACAATAATAGTTGACTAGATTTTAAATGCTGTCAAACTGAGTTTCTGGTGAATGATTGGGCCATTGGAGGTAGCTTGATCTGATTAGGTTGGGGAACTCCCAAAAATTACTAGGATTTGTTGCTGAATCTGTAAGCCCATCACACCTGCAATGTGAATCTAATCACTTTGCCTTACACCACATGATGCCCTGTCATTTGTGGACCTTATTTTGACACTAATTATGACTTTATTATCAATAATTTATTATTGTCCATTGCATCAAATGAAAAGAGTATTGACTTAGATTGCCCAAAATTGAATGAACTCATGCTGGAACTTATCCAGACCTACTGAAGTGTTTGACCCCCCTTAACTGCATTCATCTTAATTGGCAGTAACCACCCGGTACATAAAGTCTTGTCAACAACAAAAAGAAAGTTGTGAGCATAAACTGTCTACTCAAGCATATGTAAACACTGTGACAACCTTGGCAGTAATGATTGGCAGCTTCCAATTGTTTTCATGTCAAAGCTTGTTGCGACTTTAAAATCATGTCATCTACATCCTAGCTCTCTTCCATTTGTGGCACAATGAATTTTGTCCATTACTGATAACCTTGGTTTATTGGCAAATAATTTCTGGTTTAGCAAAAGGAAGGCAACTGAAGACCCAACAAGTAAAACTAGACTGAATGAGCACGGCCCTAGGAATGAAACCAATTTGCTGGACTCCTCTCCTGCATCTAACTCAATAAGCAGTGATGCAGCAGACAGTGAATCTGAGAGTGACAGGCCTCAAGAAAGCAATGAAGATGTCGATGATACCAGTGATGAGGTTGATGAAGCTGGTACTGACTCAATGAAGGAAAATGGTCAGTTATACCATAGGCCAAGCAGTGGTCGCCACAGTAAGAGACTTGCTGGAGTGACTGGCTATGCTGTTCCAGAAAGCACTCATATAGGTGCGAAATATAGGTTGAGGCAGAGACTTAGCATTAATACAGCTGCTAAGTCTGTTGTCATTCCTGATTCGGAAGATGAAAATTGATCAAGATGCACTTGCAACAGGAAGGCATGCCATGAGAACTGATCTCTGTTTTGGTGCAGTTTCGTCGATTATCCATCCAAACCAAATGAATATAGGTTGGCAAAAGCAAATCAGTTGCTACCACCATAATCATAATTTTGTCCCTGTAGTAATAGCTAGCAACATGACTTCAGAAGATTGTCTGTTAACTTGTGTAAGGCAGCAAGTTCACTTAATGCTTCATTAGTTTTTTGTAAAGTCACTTAAGTCAAGTGCCTATTATGCATTTCATTATGGTCAATATGTTTCTTCTCTGCTTGACAGCACTTGTGCAATCTCAAGAAAAATGAAAGATTACCCGAGGTATCAATTGTTGTTGCAAATACGAATGCATTCTTTTAAAAGAGAAAAGTACTTCTAGTTAAAACAAACTGTCTGGCACTTGCTAAATTTCAATAAAAATCTTAAGGTAAATAATAATTTACAATCACGTCTACAAATTAGCTAAAATCAACTGAAGTAAGCACTTCTTGTACCAATTCAATTCACATAATTGTAGTTAGCAGAACCTCTTGTCCGCATAATTCAAATGTGATTGGACATTACTATTGAAAACACTTCAATCTTTGAGGTACATAATATTCAAGTCCGGAGAGCTTTAAGATTTCAGTATGTCAAATTATTTTTCTTTTATGAAACTTTAGGTGAGAAATATTATATTTCATATAAGATTCAAGTAATTTTCTTCAACGGAACTTTAGGTGAGAAATATTATATTTCATATAAGATTCAAGTAATTTTCTTAAAAGGAACTTTAGGTGAGAAATATAATATTTCATATAAGATTCAAGTAATTTTTTTAAAAGGAACTTTAGGTGAGAAATATTATATTTCATATAAGATTCAAGTAATTTTCTTAAAAGGAACTTTAGGTGAGAAATATTATATTTCATATAGGAGTCAAGTAAATTTCATGTAGAAACTTTTGGC
>JAJONQ010008466.1:0-24736 GCA_036250385.1 Solanum microdontum
AATATATGAATGAATAGGTAATTGGGATGGTCATATTGCAATTGCTTACTACTAAATAAGCCATAGCTTTAGCCCACATGGTATAAAATGGCTATTGAAGAGGATAACTTGGTGGAGTTGCTGGATCAAGAATGTCACGCCCCGAAGCTACCCTAGGACGCGGACATGGGACCTAGGATCATGAGTGACCCCAAGCTAACTCTGCTGGCATATCATAAGCATACTAAATAAATTGAAGTAAAGAAATACTTGTGCGTATGCTAAATCATCACGTAAACTGAAATGGTGGGGAATACCCATAAACTATGTCTGAAAATAGCCTCTAACTGACTAGAAGTATTGGGACATGCCCCAGCTAAATCTAACAAAAACTAAAACTAATACTAAAAGCAAAGGAAACATGTTTGTCGTCCTCGGAAAATGAGGACTCACCACTGATGCTCCTGAGCTGAAGATCGGGAACCAATCTATGCCTGATCTGGAAGATGAGGACCTGAACCTACATCACGAGAAGATGTAGTGCACAGTATGCATCAGTACTTGAATGGTACTGAGCATGCATGATAGAATAAAACTGAAAAATAAACATAACTGAACCAAAACATATATAGGAGCAATGATAAGAGGGAAGTATAATACTATACTGACAATAATGAACATTAACTAACTGAAGTCAATGACCAAGTTTATAACATGCTGAGACTGAAATCTGACTGTAATCGATAACATGGTACATGCAATAGAATTTGACCATAAGTGAGCTACTAATAACTGACATAAAACCATATGAGCTAAATGTGGAGTCTAATGTATACGCCCCATCGAGAGGACCCAGTATACCTTGCCAAAGGTATATAGGGATGACTGGCGTGATCACTGAATCTGAATGCCCACAGAGGGACTTAGAAACCTACGAGGGCACGTAGTTCTGGGACTATTCAGGTATGCTAAACCCTAGTCCCCTCAGTATTAAGCTACTCCCAATTAGAATGTATGTAAGAAATTTTATGACTGAAATGTGAAGTACTGAATAACTCAATTACTGACATGCAAACTCTGAGAATGCATGAGTTATAACTGATAATGTGATATTTGTAAACTGAAGCATGTATATCTGAAATAACTGACCTAGCATGTGTAATTCATTAACTAAAAAAATTACATTGATAGGGTTCTGAAATTATGAAAGAATCTACACAAAACGATACTAAAATGATGATAATCTGATTTGGATCATTCGAACAGCTAAAACCTAACAATCTCTAACATTCAAGAAATCCCAGGTCTATATAATATTAAGGGAATCAAGATTCTGACTGAAATCTAGGGACCTAATGGGTGAAAGGAACCCACTAGTAAAATCCCACATACCTAGTGACGAATTCCACGAAGAAATCTTTCGATTTTGGGGATGGAACTGATGAAAACTCGTTGCGTTCTTGAACTAGGGCATCTCGACTTTCTCCTCTATTTTTGCTCTAAGTTTGATGAATTTTTGGTGAATAATTGATTAGGTTAGGTTCTAATTAATTTACTAGGCTAAAACTGACAAAATCTACGGAGTTTAGGGGTCCAACGCATGAGGAAAAGACCAAACGACCCCTGACTTAAAATCTGCTAAAGTCGCTGATTGAATAACGTTATCAAAGACACTTCATCCAATTCTAAGCGTCAATGATCGTTAGTCAGTACATAACCCAACTAAATGAGTTGGGGTCGAATCGCACAGGGAGTGGTACATGTTTAAGATTCAATAGGAAAGTACGAATATGCTCAAGTCAATCATAGGAATAAACATTATTGAATAAAAACATAATTCAAGTCAGGGGGTAACACAAATGTCAGATAATAGGGTTTTTTAGTTGTAATTATCAACTACAACAGTAGCAAATAATACGGAATAACAATAATGAGACGGGTTCTTGGGATGTGATTCGATTTTAGGCTAATATAGACAAATGGGTAATTGCAATTATTAGAAATTAGTTGTAAATTAGTGAATAGGCTAGACTATAGAGGAGGTAAACTTTCTCTCGAACAATTTACCCCGAATCAAGTCAATTTCTCTCGAACATAAAAAAACATACAAAATAAGAACAGCCTACGCCTTAGTCCATTCACTCTCTCGAGCTGAATGTGTGGAAAAGGGTTTAGGATTCTCGAGAGAAAGGGTTTATGATTCACTCTCTCAAGTTGAACCCATGACAACCCAATACCCACAAACCATAAATCAATAATCTTGGTTTTAAAACCTCTCTCTCGAGCAAGCCAAAAACACGAAGGTAGAACTGTATTTGCAACTACAATCCTTTAATTTTAACCACAATTAATGATTGAAATCACTTCTAAACAGCATTTAAACTAACAATTAGCAATACCCATAAGTTAAATCATCCCATAATCACATAATCACACCCTAAGAATTGGGGTTTTACCTAGACATCATAAAAAGATAAAAGTCGTTACCAAATTGTGTTTTCATCAACTGAGTAAGATTAATTTCGACTTTACAAAGGTCCAAATTGAAGAATCTCAATGACCCACTTCTAATTTCTCAAAAATGGAAAACTTCAATTCTTCAAATCTAAGGAAAACTTAGTCTCAATACTCAGAGATCAATCTCCCAATGTAAAAGATAATAATAATGATTCGATCCTCCTAAAACTAGATGTTCAAAATGTATTTATAGTTGCCCAAAAATATGTTGCGAAGGACCGTTCAGCGCAGTAAGTCGGGCTCGCTGATCAGCTCGGCGATTCGCCCTTTGGTCAGTTCCATCCCCCTTTTGCTTTGGCCTTCAACATCCTCAAGTTCTGTAACTTTGGGTGATCCAACACTACATTGCGGAACCACTCGGTGACACGCCCACTACTCCTTTCTCTTGCCAACTTGATTTTCTCCTTCAGAGCATGGCACACTGGAACTTTAGGCGAGATGGTGGCGATTCAGCGACTCGCCAAAGGGACTCGGCGATCGCCATGCCTTCATTTCTTCCTTCTTTCAGCTCGCTTCGTTCCTTTTTGTAAATTAGTGTCCATGATTTGTTCCTCACTACAAGAAAAAAGGTCTTTAACGAATGTAAATATGGTCGTTAAAAGTCTCATTCGGGTCGTTATAGGTCAATAACGACTAGAAAATATTTGGGCGTCACCGGTCGCGAAAAGTCTTGATGTTAAAAGTTAACTACCGGACTTCACCTCCGGTTGTTAAAACTCTTTAACGACGGCTGAAAATCCGGTCGTTACACCTCATTTTAACTACCAATTTTTCCTTTCGCTAATTGAAATTCTGGTCATAAGAAACCTTTTACGACAACAACAAATCCGCTCATTACAACTACTTTTGGTATCTAGATTTTACCTTTTCTATTTGCTTCTTAATTTAACATCCAAAAATATGTAATGATCTTTTGAAATGCATTCATACACAGCTCATAATATACCACACACATACTACAAGTACTGTATACAAAATTATCATATCATACATATAAATTTTCAAAAGAATTTTTGGTTAGTAAATATTTTATTTACCAAAATATATTTACAAAGCATGACTTAGAAATCTTGGGCAAATAGCTCCTCAAGTTCAATTTTTTAGTTACAAAAGCTATCTCCCTAATCCGCAGGACAACATATTTAGAGATACATGTTAATGCATGTCATCCAATCTACTGGCCAGTGTAGGATATAGAACACCTCTACCATAAATATTTCTCTCATTTCCTATTGTAATTTCTCTAGTTCCTCTCTTCCAAAATACAGTAACTTGCTTATGCTTTTCTTCTTATAATTGTTTTTTAGAATTCCCTCCATATTTGGCCCTATCAAACCAAGTTGACTCAACTGAGATTAACATCTTTTTTTTTTCTTTATCTTTTAAGTAATAGCCTACTTGAATTATTGCACTTACATCCTTATATTTTTTTGCTTATGAAATGTTAAGATTCACAAAGTTACACACTCAAATTATTCTTTTTCCCTCCTCTGCTTTAGTTCATTGAGTATATAGTCACTCTTTCAAGGAATTTTTCAACTCTCCTTATGGCACAATTACATTAACCAGAAAATAATCAAACTAAGAATTAAATAGGAAAATTTATTTTCTCACATTAATTCTTATAACTGCTTGATTCATATAGTTATTGTAAGGGTGTCAAATCTAAAAGCAAAATACAATTCTCTCACAACCATCCTGCACAATATCAAACAAGTTGTGTATGCCCTTGGACAAATGTTTTATTTTTCTTCTAAAAAAGAGCCCCAATATTCCCACAAAATAGAGAAAGAGAAACGTACAAATATCAAGCACTTATCAATCACAATTTTAACAGCCTAATTTTTTATTTTTTAATCAATGTAAGTCAAAACTATTTAACAGTGTAATTGTTTAATACATGAATATTTAATTGAGGGTTTATACCAATCAATTTATAAATAGTAATTCACTAATAATAACAATGTATAATATAGATCTAGGAAATAAATAATTATACTAAATAAAATAATGAATTTTTTAAAGCAAAAAAGTTACCTGCAAAGAAACCCACATTGAGAAATTAGTGATTGAAGTGTTTGCTTTTGACAATCTTCATATTGTCTTCTACCACAAATATCTAATTATCAACCGAATAAAACTAAAAAACAAAGATTGATGGGTGTTTTGGGAGTTTAGAGAAGGTATTTAGGAGACACAGTAAGATGAATACCAACAACAATCTGAGAATGTGAGTGATAAATTAGGAAAGGATAACAAGTATTTCACCAAATCCCATGTCATCTTTACAAATCAAATAAAAAACCAAAAATTCAACAAGAAAGGTGGGATTTAAAGATGAAGATGGCATGGCGACCTGCGTCTTTCAGTCAGTTTTATTTGGGTATGGGTTTTTTCTTATGTTTTATGGGGAGAGTGGGCAGAGGGTGGGTTGGGAAAATTTAAGGAGGAGAGTTGGGTTCTTTACCCTAATCTTGTTTTAACGACCTGATAGCATGGTCTTTAAAGACGGGATAATATCCCCTCGCTATTGATGATTTAAGAAACAATTTTAACGACCGGAAAATAATTTGGTCGTTCTAAACATATTAATAACGTCCGGATTTATGTCCCTTCGTTAAGATGTGGTCGTTAAAAGTCAAATTTCTTGTAGTGAAATCAAGGATCTTTTATCAGTTATTGGCACAAAATAAGCATTTGAGGACACTAAATCTATCCAAATAAAGCCCTAAATGAGTCCAAAACGCGGACTCATTAACACCCCCTACTTAAACTTTTTCTTGTCCTCAAGTAAAACTCAAGTTCAACAGCTCAAAAAGGATGTCTCAAACAGTTCTACACAAGACTCAACTTACTCATGCAAGGATCAATTGTGCACTCAATAGTTCAAGTTGTGACTCACCACTACCAAAGATTCTCAAGTTCACAATACTTGCTTCAAATGCAAGTTCAAGCTCAACAAAAATACTCAAATACCCTCAGTAAAAGAATGATTCCTTATTCACACACAATGGTTCAACAATTTATAGTTCTGGAATAAAACACAACTCTCACGCTCACAAAGATGAACACATGCATGACTTCACCCATATGTTTGCCCTTATTTTCCAATCAACACTTATTTCAGCTCACTCAAAATCAAAAAGGTCTTTTGAAGGCTTGTAATGGGGCTGAGTGTAAATGTATAGTCATTTAGGCTCAGTGGCTTCTATCCTCATGAAATGTGGTATGAACAACACTTTCTTCCCTTTTCTTCAACAATTCATTCATGTTCAAAATTCACCCTATTATTTATTTTCCATGAAATTTTGGACACCCAATTTTATTTTGCAACTTTATTTCAAAACTTTTTCATTCTTATTCTTTTTTCTTCTTTCTCTCTCTTTTTTTGTATGGAGGGGTTCCATCTTTTTCAAAACCATGGGTAGAGGGGATTTTCTTCACACTTCTTGATTTACCTTCTCTTTTCACCACACCCCCAACTTAGGCTTTTGGCCTAAGTTGGATATTCAACAAACCACATCTTATGAGGATTAAGGGTGAAGGGATAAAGAGAGGTCACAATTGCATCACGTTTCTTCCAAGAAATGGTAAGGCGCAAGGGGTGCTCAAACAAAGTTCACATACTCACAAGGTACGCCACAAAAGAGGTATAATCTCAAATTGTTTCACTCTTTAAAATTGTTGCCTAAGATCGTTTCAAGATCTTGCATCGCTTAGTCAACCGGACCAATGGGGCAAATTCTAGGTGTCATCACACATGGTTCACGATAAGTTCATCATCACACAAGACATTGTCACCAATATCAAACAAGACTCCACACTTTCGCTAGTGTGCAATGTTAATCATAAGAGACTCAATTTGATAACCGGCTAGTCACAATGAGATGCACAAAGTTCACATATTGTCTATGCAACTTTATTTGGCCTCATCGTAGCCGCACATTCATTTTTGTTCGATTCAGATCACTATTCAAGTCATCGGTGTTGATCACAACCAACACTCAAAATTGCACAAGAACAACCACAATTAAATACACAAGAGGTGGCAAATTTTTTCGAAAGGGTCCAAAAATCATTTACATTCAAAATAAGGAGCCACAAGCTAAAACATCCACAGTGTCAAAACACAATATGTAGCACAAACCCCAATATAAATAGAAAATGTCATCAACACAAAAGGTAGGTATGGAAATACCTCACCCCACCACAAAATAAAAAGCAATTTGTCCTAAAATGCAAGAAAAATATCCAAAAGTCAATAAAAAAGGTCACAGAGGGAGGTAAAAAAGATCTTGTCTAAGCAGTCACTTCATCTGTCGGGGCATTAGTGCCAGGTGTCACAACATTCTAATCACGGGCATTAGTGCACGGAGTTACATCAATAGTCGATCCGGCCATGGTGGTGTCTATCAAAGAAATCGGGACAGCTGAATCTAGCATCACCTCCTCAACCCTTGTCAGGCCCTCATAGGAAGCCTCCTCATCAATACCAAGATGCTCCTCATCGGTCTCCGCGTCAGACTCTGGATCAGCTACCTCCTCAGCTCGAACATCAGGAGGCATATCTGTCTCAACTGGAACATCTGGGATCTCCACCATCCCGAAAGTCATATACATGTCGGTGGACTTCAGTTGGTCCACATCTCTCCTTAGCACATCAATAGCAGACTTTAGAACCGTCCCCTCCTCAGTGGCCCCTTGGCCACGCCCGCACACCGCTATCCTAACCGCAAGGGCATCAATGGTAGCACTCAAAGGTGTCACAGCATCAGCGAGGGCTATCTAAATCATGCCCAAAATGGTGCCTTCAAGTCTGGCGACACGATGATCCGTAGAATGGGCTAGCTGCCCCATCTGTAGCAATGCACCCTGGGTGAGTGGAGGTCGGCCAACAACAGCAGCACCACCAGATCGAGGAGGCACATGAGTAGTTGAGGAACTGGGAGTAATAAAAGGAGCAGCACTAGATGTACCTGAAGACCCATGGGCCGGAGTAGGCAATGTTGCCTTTGCAGGTAGTGTCTAAGGATCAACAACCGGGGATGTATCCACCAAGGCTTCTTTCTTCTTCTCCGCCTCATCTTTCAAATATTCCGCCTCAATCCTCCGAATGTCGGTACAGGATGTGGGAGTCACTTCCGCATCCTTCTTCTCATCTCTAGGCACCCGGGCATTCCTGCAAAGCTCAGTGATCAACACCGAAAAAGGGGAGAGTGGTTTGGCGCTACTTGGCCCTCATGACTATCTCCTGTGCCATAATCATCCCTAAATTAAGCGTCGTCTCATCAATAATGCAACCTAGACAAGTTGCCTTGGCGTGGCGGAAAATCAACTCGTTCTGGGATGGCATAATTGTACTGCTGATGAAGCCACACCAGAACCTTGCTACTATGTTTAGGTCCTTCTTCTCAATGGGTTCTCCAATCTCAAGCCATTTAGGAGTACCGTCTTATATCAACGGATCCAACCACTTCTTCATGTTTTCTAGTGTCTTTATTCTAATCAGATGTTGGCAGTCATCCCCAATTCGTGTGGAAACACCTAAGACTGTATTTATGGCATTACTATCACACTTTACCTTTCTACCCCTGACGACCACAAGTCAACCGGCTTGAATTTGGCGGTCGGCTTCTTCCCTTGTGGCACCATGGCATTGTAAGCACTGTAGAATTCTCTGACCCAACTTGGAATGTAAGGGCCACGAGGCTTGGTGAATAGATGAAATTTGTGCAACCTAAGGTAGCTTATAATCTCCGGATACCTGTCTATGACACCATCATTAGACAACCTCTTCTCATCTATGATGGTCCTCAATCCCTCGGTCTTCAATCTGTTCATAGACCGGGGAGGAGGACCCTATACCGGTGGTGCTAGGACCACGGCCTGTGATGGAACACGAAGAAAAGTAGTGGTCTGAGGGGTCCTGATCCTAGATAGATCATTCAACCTCTTGGAACACAGCTCCGCTCTCTAGGCTACTAGTAGGTCATCTTCAGGCTCAGAAGTTGCAGAATGATGCTCCGTGCTCACCCTCACTCTCAGAAGTGGTGAGGTGAGTGGCATAGATGTTGTCACTATCGGAGCTGGACTCCGGTGATGCAGGTGCAGGTGCCTTTCCCTTTCCCTTCCCACCTGTTGTGGGAAGTTTAGTAGCCTTCACCTTGGATGCAGCTTCATCATCGTTGATTTTTATTCCTTTGTCCCGCTTGCGGGGCGGCATGTCTCTACCGGCTACTTTTGGTCTAGCCATGTCTGCAAAAACATTAAAACAAAATTAGAAATAGTTCAAGAACAGTTGCAGAAAAATAGTTGTAGATTGACTCGCTGAACCGATCGGCGAGTCACCGAATCACTTAGGTGAGCCAGATCGGGCTCACTGAAAGGATTGGATCAAAATCTCCTAGAAAAATTGGCATGATGGCAATGAGATAGGCCTTTCAGAGAATCACCTACAACATTCGGTAAGCAAGGACTAGCCCGCTGAAAGTTACAATGCACTTTAGGGGCTAGGAGCACAGAAAAGGTGATCAATAAGGACTTTCGGTGAATCGCTGAGTGCACTCGGTGAACTCCGGCTTCACGCCAAAAGTTACAGACCTAAACTCAAAATTTAGCGAGAAATTAAGGGGGATAAGGGGTATTCGACAAACCGCCGACTGGTTCGGCGAGCTCGACCCAGCTTACGAAACGGCCTAACGTGTACTTTCAACCCCGACTTCAAAATTCAACCCCGCAGCCCCCGAAAATAAAATCAAAACATGCACTCATTCAATTAAACTTCGACCCATTTTACCCATGCCTCCGAGATACTCAGGATTTTCCCGGTTTGGCCAAATTTGGTCATTTGATGACTTTTACCCGTTAGAATGACGTCAACTGCTCCATCATTTGGAAAAATATGTCATTTGGCACAAATATGGGTTACTTAGACTTCACGTGACTATAAGCCGGAAAACCAACCTTATAAGCTGAATAAACAAGTTGAAAAGCTA
The DNA here is from genome assembly GCA_036250385.1 of Solanum microdontum. Taxonomy (NCBI): domain Eukaryota; kingdom Viridiplantae; phylum Streptophyta; class Magnoliopsida; order Solanales; family Solanaceae; genus Solanum; species Solanum microdontum. Next base: position 9,492 of record JAJONQ010008466.1, read on the forward strand.
GGCGGCAAAGAATCCAACTCTGAACACACAAATGATGACTAAAAAATGATAATAAAGAAAAATTACGGGAAACTATAGTGCGGGTGTGTGTTTGGAAAGTTGGAAAGTGAGGGAATGTGAAAGATTTTGAACTGTTGAACTTTTTACCTTTAAAAACCGTCAAGTTCTCACCCATTCGGCGACATAAGTTTTGCTCGCCGACCAACTCGGTGACACGCCAAGTTGGCACTTACCTCCCCAAGTTTTACAGGACATTCAATTAATGTGGGGGTCCAAATGGCGGACAAAATCATGATCGCCGACCTGGTCGACGAATCGCCAATCTGCTCCTAGTCTCGCTGAGTTTTACAGACTCCAATTTCAAGATTCCTTGAGTCCAAGTCGGGCTCGCGGACTTCTTCGGCGAGTCGCTGACTGGAGATTTAGCTCGCCAATTTGCACTTTTCAAACACATTATACACTTCAACCTGCAAAATCAACACAGGATTATTTGTAAAACAAAAAGAAAGCAGTAAAAACTTGGGTTGCCTCCTAAGAAGTGCCTAAGTTAACGTCGTGGAATGGCTTCGCCACTCAATCTTGATTTGTGGGGTAGATACGAGACAACATATGACCCATATGAGTCTCCAATAGCTGAATAGATATGGAATGGGAAGCAGGCATCTGATTTAGCAGTCAGGCATTCTCTTTTATCTCATTCAACAGTCTGTCGTGTTCTTCGACTTTTGTGGAAAATGAGTGAGAGAATCTCTTCTACTCGCCCAACCTCGTACTCCTTGGACTTTCTACGCTCATGAGGGGAATGTACCGATCTTTATTTTTGTATGGTACCTCCAATTTCATAATCTGTTTGGCCACGAGATCCAACTGAGTCAGCAGTGTGGCCAAAATATGGTCCTTCTTAATCTCTTTGTTGGTCTTGGCCGTGTGACCAAGGAGTTGGGCTGCTATTGCATAGGGAAGTCGTGTAAGACCACCCGGAGAAATTTGATCAGCCACTTCTCTGTTCTCCGGACCAAGACCTCTATTGAAGCAGTCTAGCAGCATTTTATTTGAGATTCCCTGAGTTAGGCAATGTAGCAATAGAGACTGAAATCTCAGCCACAACAACAGAGAGGTCCATTTGGTCACTGTTGCTGCAAGACATGCTCCTTTCTTTTGTACTAAATAAGCAATATGAAAACCAAAACTAAAATTAAGTAGGTTCAACCCAACACCACTCCCCGGCAGCGATACCATTTTGATTTAAATAATGTTATCAAAGACACTTCATCTGATTCTAAGTGTCAACGATCATTAGTCAGTATATAACCCAACTAAATAAGTTGGGGTCAAATCCCACAGCGAGTGGTACGTGTTTAAGATTCAATAGGAAAGTACGAATATGCTCAAGTCAATCATTGGAATAAATATTATCGAATAAAAACATAATTCAAGTCAGGGGGTGACACAAATGTCAAATAACAGAGGCTTTTTTGTTGTAATTATCAACTACAATAGCAACAAATAATACGGAATAACAATAATGAGACGGGTTCTTGGGATGTGAGTCGATTATAGGCTAATATACACAAATGGGTAATTGCAATTATTAGAAATTAGTTGTAAATCAGTGAATAGGCTAGACTATAGATCAGGAAACTTTCTCTCGAACAATTTATCCTGAATCAAGTCAATTTCTCTCGAACATCAACAAGCATACAAAATAAGAACAACCTACGCCTTAGTCCATGCACTCTCTCGAGCTGAATGTGTGGAAAAGGGTTTAGGATTCACTCTCTCGAGCTGAACCTATGACAACCCAATACCCACATACCATCAATCAATAATCTTGGTTTCAAAACCTCTCTCTCGAGCAAGCCACAAACACGAAAGTGGAACTGCATTTGCAACTACAATCCTTTAATTTTAACCACAATTAATGAATGAAATCACTTCTAAACAGTATTTAAACTAACTATTAGCAATGCCCATAAGCTAAATCAGCCTATAATCACATAATCACACCCCAAGAATTGGAGTTTTAGCTAGACATCATAAAGAGATAAAAAAAAAGTTACCAAATTGTGTTTTCATCAACTGGGTAAGATTGATTTCGTCTTTACAAAGGTCCAAATTGAAGAATTTCAAAGACCCACTTCCAATTTCTGAAAAATGGAAAACTTCAATTCTTCAAAGCTAAGAAAAACTTTGTCTCAATACTCAGAGTTCAATCTCCCAATGTAAAAGATAATAATAATAATGATTCGATCCTCCTAAAACTAGATGTTCAAAATGGATTTATAGTCGCCCAAAAATATGTTGCGAATGGACATTCGGTACAGTAAGTCGGGCTCGCCGATCAGCTCGTTGATTTTCCCTTTGGTAAGTTTCATCGCCTTTTTGCTTTGGCCTTCAACATCCTCAAGTTTTGTAACTTTGGGCGATCCAACACTGCATCGCGGAACCACTTGGCGACACGCCGACATCTCCTTTCTCTTACCAACTTGATTTTATCCTTCGGGGCTTGGAACACTGGAACTTTAGGCAAGATGGTGGCCATTCGGCGACTCGCCAAAGGGACTCAGCGATCACCAGGCCTTCATTTCTTCCTTCTTTTAGCTCGCTTCATTTGTTTTTGCAAATTAATGTCTATGCTTTGTTCCTCAATTCAAATACTTGGAAATCAAGGATTTTTTATCAGTTATTGGCATAAAATAAGCATTTGAGGACTCTAAATCTATCCAAATAAACCCCTAAATGAGTTCAAATCATGGACTCATCAGCCACCGACGGGACTAATTGACGATCTGTAGACTAATCCATAATTGGTCCGTCGATCAACTTCAGAGGATGGGTTCTGCGGGGTCCTGAGGGTCTCGACCTACCAACTCATCGACGGTCTATGGACTGATCCACGATCCCTCCAACCAGTCTATCAATCGACTTTAGAGGATGGGTTCTGGGGTTCTGAGGGTCTCAACATAAGAACTGATCGATGGTTTCTGGACCGATCCATGATCCGTTCTATCAGTTCGTCGATCGACTTCAGAGGATAGGTTCTGGGGACTTAATCCACGGACCTGGACCACGGTTCGTGGTGTGATCTATAGTCCGGGGATCCAGTCGTGGGTCATGCCTTAGAGGAACTTTTGGGCTGATTCTGGGGAGGGCTGTAGGAGGCCATCCACGGACCACCAGGAAAGACCGTAGGTCAACTTACGGTCCATGGTTGGAACCCGTGGGTTGCCCCTGCAACTTTTGGAAATTTTTTGGTTTGGTCTATTTTCGGATATGAGGTGTTACATTATATCCTCCTTGGTAACATTCGTCCTCGAATGAAGTCTAAACTAGTTGGATAAGGAGGGAAAGAGCTACAAACCCTACCACTATTTACTTGAAACTGATTTTTGACAAAACTAAGTTCCAAGGACATGAAAATATGCTGAAAATTCAAGTATAAACTGAAGGAACATGATACTAAGAGTGAATCTGTGCATGAATGACTAAAATGTTGAAGAGGAACTATTACCTCAAGCTAGAATTGAATCGGAAGGAAAGAGATAAGGATACCTGGCCTTCATGGATGTTTCTACTTCCCAAGTAGCTCTCTCTATGGACTGACTCCTCCACAAAAACTTAACTAAATCGACTTCTTTGTTTCTCAACCTTCGGACCTGATGATCAAGAATCTCAACTGGTACCTCTTTATAAGTGAGACTATACTTCACAGCCACACTTTCTAAAGGTACAATAGATGCTGGGTCACCCACACACTTCTTCAACAACGAAATGTGAAAAACTGGATGCACTACTGCTAGTTCTGTTGGAAACTCTAACTCATAAGCCACTTTAACAACTCTTTTGAAGATCTTGTAAGGGCCTACATATCTAGGACTGAGCTTCACTTTCTTGCCAAATCTCATCACCCCCTTCATTGGTGACACATTCAAGAAAACCCAATCATCAACTTGGAACTCAAATTCCCTTCTCCTTACATCTGCATAGGACTTCTGGCGACTCTGAGCTATCTTAAGTCTATCTCTAATGACTTGTACTTTCTCCATAGCATCATGAATTGAATCTGGCCCTATCAAGGTTGATTTACCTACTTCAAACCAACCAACTGGAGATCTACATCTTCGCCCATAAAATGCCTCATAAGGGACCATCTGAATGATGGAATGGTAACCAATTGTAGGTGAAATATATAAGAGGAAGGTGATCATCCCAAAAACTCTTGAAATCGATCATCCAAGCTCTCAATATGTCCTCTAAGGTCTGAATAGTACACTCTGCATGACCATCTGTCTGTGGATGAAATGTTATGCTAAGGTTAACCTGAGTACCAAGACCTTTCTGAAATGACTTCCAGAAATGAGATGATAGACAAATAAATCCCATGCAACCTGACTATCTCATTAATGCAAATCTTGGTGTAGTCCTCCACCGAATTTGTAGTCTTACCAACCAAAAAGTGCTTAGTAACTCTATCAACTATCACCCAAATGGATTCATGTTGTTTGCGAGTACGAGGTAAACCCGTAATGAAGTCCATATTGATCACTTCCCACTTCCAAGCAGGAATTTTGATCTCTTGAATCGTACCTCCTGGTTTCTAATGTTCTACCTTCACTTGCTGGAATTAGGGCACTTAGCCACAAAATCTGCTATATCTCTTTTCATACAATTACACCAAAAGACTTCCCACAGATCACGATATATCTTAGTGGAGCCTGGATGAATAAAATATCTGGAATAATGGTGTTCTTCAAGAATCTGTTGTCTCAACTCACCTACCTTAGGAACACATAACCAACCCTGATAGCTAGGTACACCATCTCCCCCTTAGGAGAAAACCACAACTCTCTGCTGATGGAGTGCACCATTTTCCTTAACCTCCGCTACCAATGAAGATTCAGACCCATTCTAAATTGTTACACCACCATCTTATATGCTCATAAGATGAACTTCTAAGCGAGCAAGTATGTGAACATCCTTTTCTAGTTCCTTTCTCTCTTCCTAAACATGTGCTACAGTACCCATAAATAGTCTACTAAGAGCATCTGCTACTACATTGTCCTTACCAGGATGGTAATTCACACTCATATCATAATCCTTGAGGAACTCAAGCCATCTCTTCTGATGAAGTTAAACTATTTCTGGGTGAATACATACTGAAGGCTCTTATGGTCTGTGAACACATCTACATGAACACCATACAAGTAATGTCTCCAAATTTTAAGTGCAAACACCATTGCTTCAACATCGAGGTCATGAGTTGGATAGTTCTTCTCATGAAGCTTAATTTGTCTAGAATCATAAGATATAGCATCAACACACAACCTAGGCCGAATCTGGATGCATCACAATAGATAACACAACCGGTTGAACCCTCTAGTAGAGTCAAAATGAGAGTTGTAGTCAACCTAGTTTTTAGTTCTACGAAGCTTTTCTCACAATCATCTGACCATTGCAACTTAACTTTTTTATGTGTCAACTTAGTCAATGGAGAGGTTGTGGATGAAAATCCTTCCATGAACCTTCTGTAATAGCCAGCCAAACCCAAGAAACTTCTGATATTTGTAGGAGAGGTAGGTCTGGGCCAATGTTTCACTATTTCTATTTTCTAGGAATCCACTCAGATCCCTTCACTAGGCACAATATGCCCAAGCAAAGAAATAGATTGCAACCAAAACTCACATTTGCTAAACTTAGCAAATAACTGGCAATCTTTGAGAGTTTGCAAGACAACCCTCAAATGATTCGCATGTTCTTCTTCATTCCTAGAGTAAATAAGGATATCATCAATAAAGATGATAAAGAACAAGTCCAAATACTACTTGAACACTTTGTTCATCAAATCCATGAAAGCTAAAAGAGCATTGGTTAGTCCAATTCACATAACTACAAATTCATAATGACCATACCAAGTTCTGAAGGATGTTTTAGGGATGTCAATATCTCTGACTCTGAGCTGATGATAACCGAATCTGAGGTCTATCTTTGAGAAATGCTTAGCACCTTGAAGTTGGTCAAACAAGTCATCAATCCTAGGGATATGATACTTATTCTTGATTGTGACCTTGTTCAACTGCCTATAGTCAATGCACATTCTGAGAGAACTATCTTTCTTTTTCATGAACAACACTGGTGCACCCAATGGGGAAATACTGGGTCTGATGAAGCCCTTAACTAGAAGGTATTTCAACTACTCTTTCAATTCCTTAAGATCAGCTAGATCCATTTCGTAAGGAGGAATAGAAATAGGCTGAGTATCTGGAAGGAGATCGATTCCAAAGTCAATTTCCCTTTCTTGAGGAACTCCAGGAAGATCTTTTGGAAACACTTCTGGGAACTCATTGATTAGTGGGACTGACTCAAGAGCTCGAGTTTCAGAACTTGAATCCTTAACCCGAACTAGATGGTACAGATAACCCATAGAAATCATCTTTCTGGCCTTAAAGTAAGAAATGAATTGACACAATCGGTAAGCTACTACCCTTTCATTCTAAGATAGGTTCGTCCTGAAAATGAACAATCCTAGTTCTACAATCGATTGAGGCATAACATGAATGTAACCAATCCATTCCTAGAATGACATCAAAGTCTACCATTTCTAACTCTACAAGATTTGCTGATGTGACTTTCTAAGAGACTATGACAGGGCAATTTTTGTATACCCGTCTAGCCATAACTAGGTCACCAACGGGAGTAGAGACTGAGAAGGGTTCTGAAAGAGTTTCTGGACTGACACCGAAGTTTACTATTATATAAGGAGTTACAAAAGACAAAGTAGCCCTTATTGTATTTCCATTGAGTGAACCATATGTGAGCCACATCTTTAAGCTGGTAGGATGCCAATTTCACCCTATCAGTGCCGGTCACTTGCATCACTCCAAAGATTTTCTTAACCTCATCAATGAAATTCTGTCGGTCCTCACCAACTTGCGACCCTAAAAAGTCAGGCGGATTCATCCTAACAAAATTTCGAACTCTAGCTGCCACTAATCCACCATTTCTATGAGTAGGAACTGAACTTGCTGATTGTTCTGGTTAATCATACTCTAAGCCAAAACCTGAATCGCATTTCAAAATTCTGCATTCAAAACCTCAAGGTCTGGGACTGGAGGAACGACATTAACATTGCGTGCATTAACATTCCTTGTGTAAGCTCTACGAGGAGGCATGACCTTAAGAGCATAATGATGGATTAGAAATGATATCATACCAACACACGAAAAGAATAAATAAGTGAGTGAAGTTTTCCTAAACCACTTTGTAGCCTCCCTCTCATTAGATGTGGTGCACTTCACACCTATGAAAAGGACTCTACTTAGTGCGGCTTTTCAGACATCCTAGGACACTTAAACCAAATGCTCTGATACCAAGTTTTTCAGTTCCGAAGCTACCCCAGGAAGCAGACACGAGACCTAGGATCACGAGTGACCCCAAGCTAACCTTGCTGGCATATCATAATCATACTAAATAAACTGAAGTAAAGAAATACTTGTAAGGAAGCTAAATCATCGTATAAACTGAAATGATGGGGAGTACCCATAAACTATCTGAATATATATAAACTGGGAGTTTAACAACAGCTGAAAAGTCAAACTCAAATGCTAAAGCTAAATCTAACTATGTCTAAAAATAGCTTTTAACTGACTAGAAGTGTTGGGACATGCCCCAACTAAATCTAACAAAAACTGAAACTAAGACTAAAAGCAAAGGAAACATTTATGTCATTTTCGGAAAATGAGGACTCACCACTAATGTTGCTGAGCTGAAGATTGAGAACCGTTCTATGTGTGATTTGGAAGCTAAGGACCTGAATCTACATCACAAGAAGATGTAGCACAGAGTATCCGTCAGTAGTTGAAAGGTACTGAGCATGTATGATAGAGTAAAGCTGAACAATAAACATAACTGAACCAAAGAATATATGAGCAATGATAAAAGATAATCATGATACTATACTGAGAATACTGAACATGAACTAATTGAAGGAAATGACCAAGTTTATAACATGCTGAGACTAAAATCTGACTGTAATTGATAACATGGTCAATGCAATAGAATTTGACTATAAGGGAGCTACTAATAACCGACATCAAACCACATCAGCTAAATGTGGAGTCCGATGTATACACCTCATCGAGAGGACCCAATATAACTACCAGAGGTATAGAAGCATGACTAACATGATCACTAAATCTGAATGCCCATAGAGGGGACTTATAAACCTACGGGGGCACGTAGTCTTGGGACTAGTCGGGTACACTGAACCCTAGTACACTCGATATTAAGCTACTCCCAATTAGAATGTACATAAGCAATTTTATGACTAAAATGTGAAGTACTTGATAGCTCAATTACTGACATGCAAACTCTGATAATGCAACAATTATAACTGATAATATGACATTCGTAAACTGAAGCATGTATATGTAAATAACTTACCTAGCATGTGTAATTCATGAACTAAAAGAACTACATGGCTAGGGTTCTGAATTTATGAAAGAATCTACACAAAACGATACTAAATCATGATAATCTGATTTGGATCATTCTAACAGCTAAAACCCAACAATCTCTAACATTTAAGAAACCCTAGGTCTAGATAATATTAAGGGAATCAAGATTCTAACCAAAATCTAGGGACCTATTCGGTGAAAGGAACCCATTAGTGAAATCCCACATACCTGGTGAAGAATTCCACGGAGAAATCTTTCGATTTCGGGGTTGGAACTGATGAAAACTCACTACGTTCTGGAACTAGGGATTCTTGACTTTCTCCATATTTTTGCTCTAAGTTTTATGAATTTTTGGTGAATAATTGATTAGGTTAGGTTCTAATTAGTTTACTAGGCTAAAACTGACAAAAACTATGTAGTTTAGGGGATAAATGACGTAGTTTAGGGGTCCAACGCATGAGGAAAAGATCAAACGACCCCTGACTTAAAATTTGTTGAAGCCACCGACAGGACTGATCGTCAATCTATGCACTGATCCATGATCCATCCTATCAGTCTGTCGATCGACTTTAGAGGATTGGTCTGGGGTCCTGAGGGTCTTGACCTACGGGCTGATCGAAGGTCCGTGGACTGATCCATGATCCGTCCAGTCAGTTATTTAATCGACTTCAGAGGATGGGTTCTAGGGTCCTGAGGGTCTCGAACTAGGAACTGATCGACGGTCCGTGCACTGATCCACGATCTGTCCTGTGAGTCCATCGATTGAAGTCTCGATCCATGGACCTGGAACACAGTCCGCGGTAAGACCTACTGTCCGGGGGTCCGGCTGTAGGTCATGCCTTAGAGGAATTTTTGGACTGATTCTGAAGAGGGCTGCATGTGGACATCCACGAACCACCAAGACAGACAATGGGTCACCCTACGGTCCGTGGGTTGCACTTGATACTTCTGGAAATCTGTTGGTTCGGTCTATTATCAGATACAGGGTGTTACAAAGAATTCGGTAAATGGCCTTTTAAAGAGACAAAGGAATTGGTTATGCTTGCTATAAAATGCATTGAACTTTGATGTAGAGACAGATATGACCCGAAAGAAGAAGTTCTGCCTAGTTTGGACAAATGGAAAATGGTTTCTGATAGAGATCGATATTTGAAATATAATCAACCTCCACCTCCAAGGCACTTCAAATTCCCCCCCCCCCCACCCCACCCCAAGTATTTACTTTTGAGACCTATTTGTAAATATTGAAAGTAATTAACGATACTACTCTCTACTTACAAGTTTTATATATACTTTTTGAAGCTTAATGTATAACATCCCTCACATTAGTCCATCCATGTAAAACTTCCTTGACCTCAAGGAAGAAAAGAAGGAAATCTAACTAACATGGCATGATAATCTTCCAAGTAGCTTGTTTTGAAGGTGACTGAGTCCATTGAACCTTAACCTGAGAAATATCCTTATTGCCCTTTCGAATCATTCTATCTTAACTGAGCAATAACCTTATTGTTCTTTTGAACCATTCTTCTATCAATAATCTTAATTGATTGAGGACAGTATGGACTAGATATATACTGGTAGAGAAAGTTGACTAATGATCATACTTCTCCCGCTGATAAACATGAAATGTAGAATGGAGTAACAATAGTCTTGAGACTGAGAGCCTTTATGCTACAACACCTATTTTCTCAAGAACTTGAGAAGGTACATAGTATTTAGCAGAGAGTTTTGTAAAATAATTTCCTGATAGAGTAATTTGTTCTTAAGGTTTTAATTTTAGATACACTTAATCCCTAATGCTAAATTATCTATCAGACTTGTTTTAGTTGTTTTGACCAGTCATTCTTTGTTGATCCCTTTACAAGTGATACCTCAATTGTCGTAGCTTAAACTCACTTGTAAGAAATGTCCTGCCTACTTTCTCATTTGCTGAATCTCCAACAACATATTGCAAATGAAGGGAGGTGGTTAGCCATATAATGCCTCATAATAGGTTTGTTGTATAGAAGAGTGAAAAATGGTATTATATCAACATTCAACAACTGCTAAATAGGTAGATCAATTCTTCTATGAATCAAAGTAAAAACATATAAGATAGTACTCCAATCATCTATTAACAACTTATGTTTGACCATAGATTTGTGGGTGCTATATAGCTGAAGTGTTGAGAGTCGCTCCTAACATTGCAAATGAGTTTTGCCAAACCTATTTGTAATCACAAAGTTTCTGTCACTCACAATTTCTTTAGGCATTCAATGGAGTTTGTAAATATTTTTTAAGCTACATTATGAGCTGAGTAAGGATGAGCTAGTTTGTCAGTATACCCACCACCATCCATTTCACTGTTTTCTCGTCGGACTTAAGAAGTTTGTTTATGAAATTCATACTGATGTTGCTCCATGTTGTTGAAGGCAAACTTAGTAGTTGTAGAAACCTAATGTATGATTTATTGTCATATTAATGTGTCCTTAACATATATTACATGCCTTGATATAAACCTGCACATCATCTCTTAACCTTTCTAGTAAAACAATGTAACTATCTTTGTTCTCAATACAAGGATGTCCCCCACAATAATGTTATGCCAAAGTTGAATATATTGTTTTTTAATTGAGTATTTTCTCTAATGACCAATTTCCCTTATCTCCTTAATTGACCATGTAAGAAAATATATCTTGGATATTATTTATTTATTTTAATCAAATGTTGTGTTATTACACAAATTTTAGGATCCGAAATCCAATTCGGCATAGAAATTTTCAGAAGGTCAGTTTTCACAATTGAAAGAGTAAGAGTTCTCATCTCCACTAGTGGTAACCTAGAAAGAACATCAACCACTGTGTTTTCCTTCCCCTTCTTTACTTTGTAGAAAAAGTTTAGTTGCATTAATTTGGCTATACATTTAATGTGTGATTTGATATGAAGATTTTGCTTCAATAAGAATTGAGAGTCTTTTGGCATATCTTGACTACAAACTAACTAACCGTCTATATTGTTTTAATTTTTTTAATGTAAATTTGTAATTGTTTCTTAATATTTCATTTTTTCTATTCTTCATAATTCCCTAAAAAATGTGACATTTTTTTTATAGTTAAAAGTAATTTCTTTTTTGATTTCTTACTCTATTTACAATAATATACTTCTAGTTTTAAAATATCATCCTATACTTAAAATTACAAAGTTTCAAAGGTTTAATTTCATAAACACAGTGCCAAATAAAATAAATTAATGGAGTATACATATTTCTTGCATATAGATTTTCCACCTAACGATAAAAAAAATTCTTATATTCATGAATTAAAAAATTATGATAAAATTTATAAAAATAAATAAATAAATCTCTATGTATAAGAAATTAACGTAAAATATTGTGGGCCTAGAATATCGTGGCAAAAATAGGCGGGTATTAAAATTTCACCTCTATTTTTTTGTTTTTTATTATTGTCTCTTTTTTCTATCAAAACCCTATATTATAAGAAATCATTTTCTCTCTTATTTGGCTTCACTCGAAATTGCCGCAATGTTGCTCTTCACCCAAAATCATTGTTTCACCCAGAATTGCTACTTCACTCACAAATGATTTGACTATTTCAACGTTTCAAGCTTTAATAGTAGCGAAAATGGTATATTAGCTTTTCTTAGGTAACAAATCTTTGCTATCCAGAATTTTCAAGTCAAATTTTCGATTAATAATCAATGAATTTTCTTGATGATTTTAGTTTGTGCAAAAGTTTGAAACAATTTAGGGAAGGAAGCAATTTTGTAAAGAAAATTCACTTTCTTTTCACTCCACCTATATTTTATTGTTTAAATTTATGCATATTTTGAAATATTTTTACTGATTTAGTTTTATTGATTGTTAACTTTTAGCTTTTGCTCGTTTGTGATTTGTGATCAAACTCATAAATGCTACGATTCTATGAAATACTTTATATCGATGGTGTGAATGAACCTCTATGTAGCGTGTTAAGGATCACTAGAGGCCAGCTTTGTCCTTCTCGCAATAACCCTAACCCTTCACATTTCGTCCTTCTCTTCTACTCCATCTACATACATGGATGATTGTGGAATATATATGTCATTATAGTATAAATTTATTTTTTTTACCATTAATATATCTCGGTAACTTTCCTAAACATCAATGTCTACATCTCTCTGAGTGGATGAGAAGGAAACAATTTATTCTAAGCAACTTCCTAGAATTTAGATCTAAGAGTCAATTTTTTCAGTATGAGTATTTAGTACAAGTATCAGTCGCTTGAAAAGTGAAAATGTCACCACTATTGAGGATTCCCCTAATGTTAGATAGATCAGCCTAGGATTTCATGCGGCTCAAGCCTAGAGAGTTGCTTTATATTTTCGAAGGTAGTCCTGTTTTTTCCTCTAACCGATGACTTCCTACTCCTATGCTCCTCAATCCCATGTCTATTAGTTAGTTAAGACATTAACTACTTCAATATCTTAAAACAAATATGATATTCAATTGATGTTCTATAATCTTCATATCTATGAAAATAAAAGCTAAGACAAGATTCTAAACAATTCTATCGAACCGAACAACAACAAAAAGAAAGATAGGAGGAAAGGAAATGTGAAATGTAGTTGGTTGTCCAAATTTGTTGTTGTTTTTTTTTTTTTAACTTAGTTCTGCTCTAACGTTTTTTGTTCTGTTTTTATGAAGTTTTGGTCCAATTTTGTTGTAGTTTTGTGTCTAATTTCTGATTTATTATACTTTTTTTTTTTGAAAAGTTGGTCCATAATTTCTACCGTTTTGTCCAATTTTGCATTTTTTGTTCATATTTGATTGTATTATGTATATACAATTGAATTGATGTTTGAGAGTGACAGAAACAAAGTTCATAAAATCGAAAATAACTTAAATTCTCGCATATAGATGGTAGAAAATTGCAATGCAAAGAGAGGTTATCCAATGATAAGTTTACAAATTAAATTTGTTATATGTTTCGTATTTTTACATTATATTTAATTAATGATATGCGTAAACATTAAGAAGGCTTATCTGTTAGAGTGAGATTGATTTGTCAACTCTGTTTGAAAGGGATGACAATTATGTGAATGATGAAAGGAAGAGTTGTGTCAACGCAACATTAATACTATATTAATTATATTGAGCCCTTTTCAAAATTGACATTAATTATGGGTATATTAGTTTCTAACAGTGTCAAAATTAATGTATAAGTTATAAAGATGAAATATTTTTAAACCATAAATACAATAAAACTATTTAAAATATTAAAGTAAACTCAATACATAAAGTCTTAATAGTTTTTATTTATTTTTCATTTTCTCTAGGAACTTCCGTCAAATTCTCTCTCTTGTCAACATCATTGATGGGCTAAGATTTTTCTCTTCATTGGATTCTTTATCTCACTTCATCAGACTCTTTATCTCGCTTCATCAGACTCTTCTTCATCGCTGGTAATTTCTCTATAACTTGATGGAATTTTATGAAGGGAAATCCTCAACTACACTAGAAAATTCAATTATTGTTCTAATTTATTTTAATCTTTTTAAATTTAGATTCATCACTAAAATCTATATCTCGATTCACCAGACTTTTCTTCGTATTCGATAATTTCTCTATCTTCTAATGAGACTTTATGAAGTGAAATTTCAAAATTATTGTTCTAATTGTTTGGTTTTTCTAAATTTCTCCATATTCAAAGAAATGTATTTTTATATTTAAGAATAATTTATTTTTAAACTTCTTACTTTATTTAATTAGTATGGTCTTATGTTATAAAGTAAGTAACACGTATCTATATTTGAAAATAATTTAGTTTTAACTTCATAATTTATTTAAACTAATATGCTTTTATAGCTTTAAAAATATTATTCTACCCAAAAAGATAATATTCAACCAAAGCTGATAAAGAGATGTTGTGCTAAGAAAATGAATAACAACAATCCAGGAGTTGCAGAATTGGTCCGGGAATGATTTGAATTATAAATCCATATGATTGTTCTTATAAAATCTTGAAAAAATGTGTCCTTTGTCAAATACAAGTATTTCACCATATCTAAGTGGATTTATTAATCTATTGTCAACCCATATTAAATTGACCTTATATTCTGGTACCACAATCCTGGTTACTATTGCATCCAAACATTCTAATAGAATTAAACTAATCCTATTTCAATTTTTTGGTTGGACGAAAGAAAGGTCTCTCCATCACTAAAAATTGATTTGGGAACATAGTAACATTAGAAACAACAAGACTTAAATATGATGTTATGGAGATCAGAAATAACCAAGTGCTTCTTCTAATTCTAACCCTAAATCGTTTTCCTTCTTCTGTGTTTACCAAACATGACATGAAGTTTAAATGAAAGAATAGATAGTTTATCCAATAAAGTAGCAGAATTATTTATTAAATGAGGTATATTTGTTGTGTTAATTTTATTTGGTCCTAGACAAACAATTCCTATAGTTTGGCCAAACAAAACAAAGACTAGATCTAGCGTCATTTGGTATTATAGTCACAATGAGGATGGAAGGTTTAAGGATTTGTGACTAAAATACCACATGACACTAGCCCTAGCTTTTGTTTCATTTGGTCCAACTATATAAATGGTTCGTCTAGGACTAAAACTAGTAAACACAGTAACTATACTATATATAATAAATAATTCTTGTTCTTTGTTGGATAAACTAGCTATTATTTCATTTAAACTTATTGTCATGTTTGGTATACACAGAAGAAGGAGAAGGCAGAGAAGGGTGAGAAGGAGAAGAAGCACTTTCTTTGGGGGGGGGGGGGGTTATATGAA
>JAJONQ010008467.1:0-17266 GCA_036250385.1 Solanum microdontum
TACACACCAACCTCCCCACACACCCCTGGGTATGTTGTTGTTAGATGATGTTTTTGTTTGAATTTATACCACTAGATAGTTCAAGCAAGGGAGCCAGATGATGTTAAATTTGGCAAAGTAAACATTTTTCTGTAACCATAAGTGTTCTTATGAGCAAAGGATCTATCGAAAATAATCTCTCAACCTCAAAGTTTGATAGTGGTTAAGGACACAAATCATTTTCATCATTTAGTTTTTGGGTTCATTTGAGTTAAATAGGTTTGATCCAATCACCAACTAAAAGAACAAATTTTGAATTCAGTGAATAAAACGTGTTTGTGATATATTACCAAATTTAAACATCTCATTTATATTTTGGAGCGAAGTAGATTTTAACACAAGAAATAGCTCGATTTCAATAGAACAGTACAAGGAAATTACAACTGAAAAGGGAAAATTGCAGCAAAAGAAAAGATAGATCTAGAAGGGGATGAGAGGTTAGACAATAGGAATGGAGATGAGAGAATAACAGAGAATGCATCAACATCAGGCTGTCCTCTCACGTCCCACTACTCTGCTCTTATAACTAATTGCCCTTGTCCTTTTGCTAACTCTAATACCACCAACGTTTAACCATGATTCCAATCATAGTCAGCCAACCTAGCATTTGGTATTTTGATCCTTTGGCCTCTTCCGAAAATATCCCTACTGGCTTGTGCGTCCACCTCAGCAGGAACCTTATCATTCACAACATTACTCCCCTCTGAAACAAATACCTTGTCCTCAAGGTTTGGGTCACTGGGAGTAGTTGTATCTGATAATAACAAGGGGGTGACTTGATGGACAGGCTTGCCCACACAACGTTTCAACATAGAGATGTGGAAGACTGGATGGATGCGTGCTGCGGCTGGAAGTTCAAGTTTATAGGCGACACTGCCAATGCACTTAATCACCTTAAAAGGGCCAAAGTATTTCCTTCCCAATTTATGATCTTTTTGTAAACGAACTGAATTTTGGCGATATGGTTTTAGCCTGATATACACCCAATCACCAAGCTGGAAGTGATCATCAGTTCGTGCCTTATCTCCCAACCTTTTCATCCTCTGTTGAGCCTTTGCTAGATTTGCCTTCAAAATCTCTAGTATTTCATCCCTTCGAAGCATGTAACGTTCAACAATGTCATCAGCGGAGCTTCCCAGGATATAACGAATCATGGTAGGGGGTTCTCGTCCATACAATGCCTGAAATGGAGTCATACCGGCCGACGACTGAAGGGCCGTATTGTACCAAAACTCTGCCCAAGGAAGCATGGCTACCCATTCATGTGGTGAATCTGCGACAAAGCACCGAAGATACTGCTCAATGCATTTGTTGAGGGCCTCTGATTGGCCATCCGTTTGTGGATGATACGCTGTACTCATCGCTAAAGATGTCCTTTGTAGCCTGTTGAGTTCCTTCCAGAATGATTGCAAAAACCTAGGGTCGCGATCTGTGACAATGGACCTTGGTGGACCATGTAACTTGACTATGTGGCTGATGAAAGCCTCGGCTACTGATTGAGCTGAAAAGGACGAAGGCAAAGCAATAAAGTGGCCATACTTCGATAAATGATCAACGACAGTCATGATAGTGGATTTTCCCTTAGCCGCTGGAAGACATGTGATGAAATCCATTGCTATTTCTTCAAAAACCATTTCCGGAATTGGAAGAGGTTGAAGAAGACCGGCAGGACGTCGAGAAATGTCCTTCATTTGTTGACACACTTGGCACGACGCCACAAACACGCGGATATCACGACGCATGTGCTGCCAATAGAAATTAGATGCAATGCGATGAAATGTTCTGGCAAACCTAGCATGTCCTCCAATCACAGACTCATGAAATTCCTGCAGCAAGGTGTTCTTGAGAGAACTATCAGATGGTAAAACTAGACGGCCTTTAAAAAATAATAGCCCTTCTCGAAAAGCAAACCCTGTATATGAATTGGGATTTTCCTCCATGCCTTGTTGAATATCTAGCAACTCAGGATGTTGTTGATTAGCTACTCGTAAGTCAGCTACCCAGTCAAATGTTCTAGTAGAGTATGCATAGAGAGATCCTTCAGGTGCACGGGAGAGAGCATCTGCTGCTTTGTTAGACTTTCCGGGCTTGTACAGAATTTGGAAGTCGTAGCCAACCAATTTCGTCAACCATTTCTGTTGTTCAGGTGTTTGAATAACTTGGTTTGTCAAATTGCGCAGGGATTGTTGATCAGTAAAAATTGTAAATGGTCGCCCTAACAAGTATTGTCTCCATTTGGCTACTGCTTGCGTGATAGCATACATTTCCCTGTGATATGTAGAAGCCCGCTGCATTCTAGGACATAGTTTCTGGCTGTAGAAAGCAATGGGGTGCCCTCCTTGAGATAACACCGCACCAATCCCCACCCCTGAAGCATCTGTCTCAATATTAAATTCCTCAGTGAAATTAGGTAATGCTAGAACCGGGGTAGAACTTAAGAGGTGTTTCAATTCTTCAAAGGCCTGTTGAGCTAGTGCAGTCCATGAAAACCCCTCTTTTGTCAAACAATCAGTTAGCGGGCTTACTATAGTGGCATACCCACGAATGAACCGACGATAATAACCCGTGAGGCCCAAGAAACTTCGAAGCCCCTTCACAGACTTAGGCACAGGCGAAGACTGAATGGCATCTATTTTGGATGGCTCAACGGCTAGGCCTATGTTTGACAGCACATGGCCTAAATATTCAATCTGAGATTTGCCAAATGAGCATTTAGACTTCTTGGCCACCATCTGGTTTTCTCGTAAAAGTTGTAAGACCTGCGCAAGGTGTTGCAAATGAATTTCCCATGTTTTACTATAAACCAATATGTCGTCGAAGAACACCAATACAAAGCGACGAAGATGCGGTCTGAATATATCATTCATAATGGCTTGAAAGGTTGATGGCGCATTAGACAAGCCAAACGGCATCACCCTGAATTCGTAATGGCCATCATGTGTTCGAAAGGCTGTTTTAGGAACATCATCAACCTTGACCCTTATCTGATGATAGCCAGAGAGCAGATCTAACTTTGAAAAATAACAAGCACCATGTAGCTCATCAAATAACTCATCGATCGTTGGTATGGGAAATCGATCACGCACAGTTACTGCATTCAATGCACGGTAATCAACACAAAATCGCCAAGTCCCATCCTTCTTGCGGACCAGCAATACAGGGGAAGAAAACGGACTAGTACTAGGACGAATGACACCTTCCTTTAACATATCAGAAACAAGTTGCTCCATGATTTGTTTCTGAAAATAAGGATAACGATATGGTTTCACATTCACAGGCCCTGAATTCGACTGAAGGATAATAGCATGGTCTTGTGATCGGATTGGTGGCAATCCTTGAGGCTTCTGAAAAACATCTTCAAAGTTGGTTAAGACAGATTGAAGATCCGGGGGATGGTCAAGGTCTGCAATGCCTTCAGATTGCACTATCATTAAGCAATAATAAGAGGCTGCAGTACCTGTTGTGGAATACCTACGTAATGTTTGAAGCTGCGCAGGTTGTGCCTCTAAGGGGGGTTCGCCGACCCATCGAACCCCTTTGTTACCCAATGTGAATTCAAAAATTCGTGCTCCATAATCAGTCATTGTTGGTCCCAGAGTGGCCAACCAAGAAACGCCCAACACAATATCTGCACCATGCATTGGTAGGACATAAAAGTCCAAGGTGAGCTCAGCACCTTGTACTGTTAATGAAACCCCTTGAGCAATACCCTCACTACGAAGACGATGGCCACTACCAACCATCACATAAATGTCGGAAGTGGGTGTAACCTTGAGATTCAGAAATTTGGCAACACGAGTTTGCACCAAACAATGTGTGCTACCTCCATCAACAAGCACCTGAATTGGTGAACCTCGGACGTGCCCTAAAAATTGTAAAGTTGTTTTAGAGTGGCCTCCAGCCAAAGCGTGGTAGGAGACAGTAGCAGGTGACCCCAAATCAAGGTCGTGGAGCTCATTAGTGACAAAATCTTCAGGTGAGAAATTCTCTGGCAACTGAAAGGGAGATTCAGTCTCATCCTCCAAAAGTAAGAGTTGGGGAAGAACTCTGCATTTGTGGCCTAGAATGTACTTTTCGTCACAGTGATAACACAAACCCTTCTCTCGCCGCTGTTGTAGCTCAGTGGTTGTTAGACGTTTGAACGGAAGTTTTCTGGTGGTATTTTGAATGGAGTTGTGAGGAGAGTGAACAGTAGGTGTAGGTAACAAGGGTTGGGTCCTTTCAAAAGCTGGTTTGGGCCCCCGTTCCAGTAAAATGCGCTGCTCATGTAAATGGGCTAGGGTAATAGCTTCATCCAAAGTTTTGGGTTCATGGGTCAAGACGGCATGTTCAATATCCGTCCGCAGGCCCGATGTGAAAAAATGAAGTAGCCAGGCCTCTGAAATTTCGTCTGTCTCATTCACCATCGCCTCAAATCGGGATTGGAAGTCCGATACCGAGGAAACTTGTCGGAGTTTGGAGAGACGCCCCTCTGGGGGCTTAATATTCTTACTTCTGAAACGTCGTCGAAGCTTTTCAGAGAAATCACTCCAACTGGAGAGTTGTTTGTTCCGGTGCAGCCATCGATACCACTCAAGCGCCTCGCCGTCGAGATAAAATGAGGCTAAAGAGAGATGGTGTTCTGGTAATATACCATAGAAAGTGAAGTAGCGTTCTACTTGAAACAACCACGCTTCTGGGTTAACACCATGAAAGCGGCCAAGTTCAACAGATGCCGATTTGTGACGGAGAGGAACAGACCCACCACCGGAAGAGCTCTGGGCCACCGTCATCTCTGACGGCGTAAATCTGGCCGGTTCTGGAGCAGATGTTGTTATTCTAGCTCCTATCTCAGAAACTTTCACTAAAACCTCCTACATCAGCATGTTAGTACCGTCCAAAGAGGAACGTATATCAGAGACGTCCTTTGTTAAAACATTCTGTCCATCTTCCAACACTTTGAGACGAGTATCCACCATAGTTCAAATCAATGAAAGCACCAAATGGAGCGAAGTAGATTTTAACACAAGAAATAGCTCGATTTCAATAGAACAGTACAAGGAAATTACAACTGAAAAGGGAAAATTGTAGCAAAAGAAAAGATAGATCTAGAAGGGGATGAGAGGTTAGACAATAGGAATGGAGATGAGAGAATAACAGAGAATGCATCAACATCAGGCTGTCCTCTCACGTCCTACTACTCTGCTCTTATAACTAATTGCCCTTGTCCTTTTGCTAACTCTAATACCACCAACGTTTAACCATGATTCCAATCATAGTCAGCCAACCTAGCATTTGGTATTTTGATCCTTTGGCCTCTTCCCAAAATATCCCTACTGGCTTGTGCGTCCACCTCAGCAGGAACCTTATCATTCACAACATATTTTGTATCTATCTCTACATTTTTAGATAATTTAATATAAGTGGTTGTTTCATTGAATCTAATTTGCTAATAGGACACCTTGACTTCGATCGTGATGGACTAGTACGGTAGTATCTAATCAGTCTACTGGTTTTGCTAATATATTTTTTTCAGGAGTCACACATTAAGCATTTAATATGGGATACGATGCTAGGATCAATAAGAGTACAATGGATGGACATCTAGTTCCTCCTAATGCTGTTATTAAATTTGTGCAAAATGGTATTCTGTATCTTGAACTAGAAACAAATTTGAGCAATGTAAGGCAAACACTTTGATATTCTAATTTTTCTATATGAAATTTAGATATTTTTATAACTCTGAACTAACTAATAATAACAATGGAATGCAGGATGATTCCAATATGGATGAAGATTTCAAGTTTCTAGAGACTTTGGATCTCATTGCAAAGAATGTATATGAGTTGCAGAAATAATAAAAGAGAAAAGGCAAAAGCTTCAGAAAGATAAACCTAGGCGTCAGGATAAGGCGAATGCTGATGACAAATGAGAACCTGCAAGAGAAAGGGAGAATGAGAAACAACAGAAGGAAAAAGAGTGTGAACATGACAGAGAAAGGAGTGATGTTATGGTTTTGGAAGGACACACATCTGAGGTTCGCCCTGATTTCTCAATAGGTGATCTAATATTTATCTTGTTGACATCCAATTTTGACCAACCTCTAACCCATCTTTATATTGCTATTTGATTAAATATGTATTTTAAAACCTTTTTTTATTATTATTATATGTTCAAAATTATATTTTTATTATTATTTACTATAGTATCCAAAATTTACAAAATTATTATTAGCATTAGTATTATTATTATTCATGATTTTCTTTAGAATAATATAACTATCGATCTAATAATATTTCTTTTATATAGTAATTTGATGACTACCCATTTTAATATATTTTTGGTAGAATTTAATTTCAAACTCTAATTTTAATATTGAGTACAACTTTTAAATCTCAAATTTGGTCATATCTTTTCATACCTCTAAAATCCTCCTAAATATTCACTTTATTTTATTCAAGCGGAAGAATATGATTTCTCTTCAAAATGACTACAAAAATAAACAAAAATCTTGCTGCCTATTTTGACTCCCTCACCCCTCACATTAATAGCCCAACAATAACTCCATGAGATGATTCTTTTCCTTTATTTTCTTACTCCCTCCCCAACGTTCTTTTCTTTTACTCCCTTTCCCACTCAAAATTTTTCAAAAAAATAATCTTTTCTTTTCTTTTTCTCATACAACCTTCCAAGATCTTTTCTTTCATTCCAATTTGGTTGCCTCCCCAATGTCTTTTTTTCCCACTATATAGAAGTCGATGGGAGCAACAACTCCTTGGAGGCAAACGGTAGGGTGAGTTTCATCCCAGTAAACAATAGGAAGAATGGCATAGAACTCCCTCACCCAGCTGTAACGCGCAGCAAGGGGGAGCCGCTGTCAGTGGACCCTAACCAAACTCCATCAGCCACGCATGAAAGGTGGACGCTTTCTCTGCTAAGCCCAACAAGTGAAAATTGCTCTCACATCAGAACTTGGTGTTCTAGTGACCATGGTACCTCTCCTGACTTGCAACATCAGGAAAACGAACGAAGGGCAGATTTTTCTCGTTAATTCCAGCCATAATTGACAAGCCTGCAAAATTAATGAAAGGTGCACGTTAGGACTCCATGGAATTAGTGAATGTCTAGCTAAGGGAAAAGAAAATTGCTTATTTGAAGTGGCAAGGGACCACTGCCCCACTGAATCCCGCCACAGCGAGATGAAGGAGCTAGGCTGCTAGAGTGGGCTTCATCTGGAATGAACTTCAGGTGCGATCATGGAGCATCTTTGCCCCAAAATCCTCGTTTTAATAGAATTTCAGCAGATCAGAGTCTATAAAGTACCCTAGTACCTAAATATGCAACTATTCTAGCAAAATAACCCCTAAATGATGTCTGAATCCATGTTTTACACCAAGAAACTATTCAACTTCCCCCACCCATTTTGGAACCGTTTCAACCGTATTTTCACGAAGTCCTTACGCTCAGAATGTTGTGGAGACGTTGTGAACGTAAGGAAAGTTTCCATGCTACATTTTTCTAGCAAATCAAGCAACCTATTTTCACATCTTTGAAAACTACCCTAAGGCTATTCTAATCAATCGTTTAACATCATACAACCATAGTTAAGTATGTATTGAAGTAAATAGTGTGAGGAACAAGAACTTTACCTTGAATTGGACATTCAGAGTGAAGCTATTGAGAGAGTTTTAGGAGCTTTTGAGAGAAAAATGTAGGAAAAGGGTAAACCATTCCCCTTCCTCCCCTTTACTGTTTCCCATCTCCTGCTACAACGAGAGAATCATCACCTCAACGGCCCCATTCCAGCAGGAACCTACTCCTCGAGCGAAATCAGACTAGACCAATTGGCATGTCTCTTTGTCTCCATGTGTTGTTTCATTTCCCTAACCAGTCGTTTGAGTGAAGAACCCTTTTCATGCTTAAAACTTGGAAACTACTATCCTTCGTGGTTCTGTAACAAGCCGATTCATTAGTTTAGAAGTACTACAAAAAGGGCTCGTGTTTATCCCTTTGCTAGTCATTTGGGGATGAACGAGGGGTAAATTGGTATCTATTATAACGACCCAAACCGTCGTTATTTAGGAAAGGAAAAATGTCAGGAGAACTGGACCCCACCATCTCACCAGAGCGGGAAGAATGTCGCTAGGGCAGCGGCGCTCCAGCTGGATAGGGAGTGCCAAAGCGGGAAGGTCGAGGACAAAACTTAAATGACGCGAAGTCTTATTTTCTCTTTTTTCCCAATACAACAAAAAGAGGCGAGGATCACCACAGAAACCCTCAAAAGGCTGATCTAGGCTTGGGAAGGAAGGAGGAAGAGATTTCTAGCGTAAGGTTATCAATAGCTTGTGGATTTCTGGCAAAAATCCACCGTCTCACCGTCCGGAAGCCAGGATTGGAGCTACAATCACTATGCAAATGCTTGGCGCCCAGGTAGGCTAGGTTTATGAATTGAGTAGTAGTAAATCTGTGATTCATTGTGTAATATATTGTTACTTGACGGTAGAATTCATATGTAGGCCTTGGTGCACCGAAAAAGGATGGTTGTATCTGTATTCCTAGTTGTTACATGAGATGTGTACCATAGAAGGAAGCCTCGTCCTATAAACTAGGAGTAGGTGATGATTTTATTTCCTGTTTATGTGATATATGCGGGATAGTAGTTCCATTGTATGCATGCGTGTATGTGAATAAAGGATTATGAATCGAACTCGGTGAAACGACTAAGTATGAATAATTACATGCCATGACTATGTTCACACCGAATCTAATGAATGACTTGATTGTATGACTATGAGTAATGTCATTATGGGTGTGATTGCGTTTGTGGTTGTGCTAATTTGATCGGGTGTCACATTCTGACAAATATATTTGATCGGGTGTCGCATTCCGACACATACATTGAATTGGGTGTCACGTTCTGACACATATATTGGATCGGGTGTCAGGTTCCAACATATATATTGGATCGGATGTCACATTCCGAAACACTAACAATTTGGGCTTGGGTTCCATGAGAGAACCATTGGTGGCTACTACGTTCATATTTGCTTGTTCTGAATGTTGGGAATTAGTATGGTACTCCTGAATGATAATTGAATTATGCATTCTGTATATGTGTGCTTACTATATATGTCGTGTTTACTTGTTAGATATCTCGTTACTAAATGAACTGTAAATGGGCAGGCCCAATCGGGATGTGGTATGGTAAGTGGAGACTAAGGCTCCAAGTTTTACTATGTATTACTTTAGAGAGGTTGTCTGTGTTCATAAAAGTTGAGAAGTGGGGAGGTGTTCGTGTCATAAATGTTAAGTGGCTAGGTCTTACCTTGGAAGGGGATTTGTATTGAAACGGTTAGCAAGCCTTGATAGGATGTACTATGGAGTTAAGGGTTGAGTGGTGATGTGGATGAAGTTAAGGGTATGTCGTGAGTGGTTGGCCGGGTTGGTAGTGGTTACATCCGAAAACTCGTCTAAGTGATTGAAGGTTAAGCTATGATTGCGAACAGAGCGAGTAAGGGGTTAGAGTCAAGTGTACTAGTGTATTGTAAAGTATTCGGAATGGTAAGGGGATGAGGATATAAAGGTGGAGGAATGAACAAGTCTTATTGCATGTTTCCTGCTAGTTGATTTCTTATACTCTGCGGTGGGTATCGGGTTGACCGATGATGCCTACCAGTACGTGTGGTTTGTACTATACTACTCTTGATATGCCTTTTTGGCATAGTGTGGTTGCAGGGTCAGTGATGTTTCATAGGTGAAGACGAAAACAATCTCCAACAGCTCATATTTTCCTTCCATGTGGTGGGAGCTGCGTCATTTGTTATCATGTTTATACCTTATAATCTTTGAAGCTCTTGTACCTGTTTAGACTATATCCTTGGGGAAGTTAATTACTTTACAAGTTAACTTTGAGTCGTTTAAAACACTTATTTTATAAACATTACATGAATTTCCTTTAATTCGTTAGTTTTCTTAATCTTCCGCATGTCTTTAACTGTTTGGGAATTGAGGGTTCTCCTACTTAGGTGTTAGATTAGGTGCCCGCACGGCCCGGTGGGTTGGTCGTGACACTATTATTATTCGTGATTGTTTGTTTTTTACAATAATATAACTATCGATTTAATAATATTTCTTTTATATAATAATTTAATGGCTACCCATTTTAATATATTTTTGGTAGAATTTAATTTCAAACTATAATTTTAATATTGAGTACAACTTTTAAATTTCAAATTTGGTCATATCTTTTCATACCTCTAAAATTCTCCTAAATATTCACTTTATTTTCTTTAGGCGGAACAATATGATTTCTCTTCAAAATGACTCCAAAAATAAACAAAAATCTTGCTACCTACTTTTACTCCCTCACCCCTCACGTTATAGCCCAAAAATAACTCCATTGAGAATAACATGTTTGTTTCTCTGCCTCACATTTGATATATAATTTCTCACATTGGTTCATTTGTTAAAGTATCTTTTCATGTATAATTTAAATTTGAAAATAGCTATCTAAATTAGTTAATGAAGTCTATAGCAATGTGATATGAATAAGATTTGTTCTAGTAGATTAATGTCAGAAGTTGGTGTGATAATTGTTAATTAAAGTTTTGAATTAGAGTGAACTGAAAATGGTTTTATGTCTTGAATTAGAGTGAACTGAAAAATGGGTTTACGTGGTATCAAAGTTCTCATTTTTTTTTATCTTAACATCCCATAATTTTAATGATTAGGTATGCAAGATATATGAGAGAATTGATTTACATTTGATTTCTAGTTTATATGATTTAAGGCTTTAAATGTAGTGGTGATGATTAGAATTATTATTTAATTATCATCAACTAGAACTACTTTAATGGTTTCTGCTCCGTCCACCTACTTGTTCCTTATGTCATTTTCTTTCACTAAAATAGCTTGATAGAAGTTTATTTCAATATTTAAATAAATCTCTGGAGTTTGGTTCAATTTTTCTCTATCTGGAGACATTGGTTTACTGTGTGTAGTTTGTATTCTTTTTTTTTCTTATACCAATATCAAATTTTGAGGCCAAACTAATAAATTCATTGTGAGAAGAGCAAGATCATGTACAAATCTATTTCAAAATCCCTCAGCGTAAAAATAAATAAATAATAAAGTTCTTTAAAATTCTTTTACTCTTTATGTGCTTACTTTTACCAAGTATCGTTATTACATTATTATTTTATTTTTATTTCAATTAGTTAAGCCTTAAGAATAGACATACTCTCACCCCTTTTTAATATCTTAACATGTACACTACAATGAAATGACATTCTCTGGAGTTCAATTACGATGACCGGAAGAATTAACGTGTGAAGCAGAGCTCAAGTGTAATCATCGCTCCAAGCAAGGCTAGGTATGTTTTGGGAAATGATGAAAAATGGACAGGCTATAGCTAACTTCTTGTATGAAGCGCACATATGGCTTTATAAAAATAAAGCAACTCGTTATCCCCTCTTATTCTAATTTTATATGTCACCCTTTTAAAAGTCTCAAAGACTTGACAACTTTTGTTATTGTGTTAAATTATCAACATAGTTTCACTTAATTAAAAAAAATCAAGTAAACATTTTAAATTTTTACATGACTTATAAAATATCAAAATATTTTATTTAGTACTCCTGAATAATCTCTTTAAGAACTCGTATCGTCTTGTCTTAAGACGTTTAAGAAGGTTGATTATAAAAAATAGAATAGAGGAAGTAACATCGCATTGGGCCCATTTTTAGCCTTGTCATATCTAATCGTCTCTCTCTCTCAACTTTAACTTTATGTATTATTGCTTTATTTAAATTTCTATGTTGCACGATACATTTTAAGAATTTAGCTTGGAATCAATAAGGTTAGTTTCTCAGTTCATTACATTCTAATTTTCAACTTTGTTTCTCCTTTTATTTGTGTTACTTTAAGTATTCTATTGGAAGTAACCAGGTTAGCCTCTTTCCTCTTTTATTGTCAATATTACAAGTGTTTATTTCTTTTTTGGTGGCCTGAAAGCATATATTATTAAATTGAATTCGTTAATTTGGTGGCTTTACTAATTTGTATGTATCATTGATTGTAATCCTTGTCTATAGTCGCATGCTACATACGTTCATCTTGTTTTTTAAATGTTATATATTTGGGGAATAGCTAGAATTACAATATCTTTACAATATGATAATTTTTACCCTCGTGATAAATGTATAGATTAGTTCAAAGTTAGCTATTTGTTAGTACAATAATTTCTTTCCTTTAATGGAGTCTCATATTTCTTTTTCTTTTTTTTAAATAATAAATTATTTTACTTATAAATTGTTTATTTAATTAATCTATTTTTAGCATGTTAATAAGTATAATTTCTCTTATTTGATTATTTCACTATTTCAAACCATTTTAATTAAAATTGATAATTTGGTCCTTACTTTATCACTGAATCTTTCTTTAACTTAATAAATAAGCGACCTTATTTGCTGCATGTTTAACCCCCACATAAATTGTATGAGATACGATCGAGACTAATATTTGTGGACCTCGAGGGATGCTTAACACCTTCCCCTTGAGATAACTTGAACCCTTACCTGATCTATGGTTTCGAAGACTTTTAAAACTAATCAGATTTAGTTAGGTTAGATAGGTGCCTAACACGCCTTAATTCGTTAGGTGACGACTCTTCTTTAAAAATCAAACCTAAAACAGTTGTTAGGTCGTGCATGAAACCCGTTTTGAGAAAAACTGGGGTGCGACATACTTTTTGTTTTATGCATTCTATATGAACATTACAATTCTATCATGTTTTTAAACTCATGCTAGGATTTTTTCTGTTCTTGGAGTCCATAAGGGTCACTACTTGCATCTCAGTAAACATTAGTACCATTTCTTTCTTTTTTGCTCTCATCTATGAATCAATTGATGTTCATATTCATGCTTTTGTTTTTTTTACTTAGTTAAAAGGCTGAGAGTAGTTTTAGACTCATCTAAGGAATCATGTCTCTTATAGATAACAATGTATAATATTACATTAGGTCCGGAGACTCCACTGCTAGAATTTGGACTATTGGAGATAGTCCATGTAATTATACTATCCAAAGGAGGCCTCCAAATGTTACATCACTTGATTGGAATGTGAGTTTTTTAGTGCTAGTTTTGGGCTGACTTCCGCTGATCTATACTTTTCTCGCGGACTTTCTAAAATTACTTTTTCTTGTATAGATCGAGGGTACCCTGCTTGCGACAAGTTGTTATAATGGCCAAGCCAAAATCTGGAAATGACTGGTAAGGAGCATGGAGGAAAAACTTGTTTTGAAGATTGAATGTATAAATTGCCACCACTTTTCATGTCTTGCTTTCTCTTGCTGACTTTTCATCCAAGGTAATTGGTTAGTACTCTTAACAATCATAAAGGGCCAATCATCTCTTTGAAGTTGAAAAAGAAAGGTTAGTATCTCCTTAGAGGTAGTATTGATACAACTGTCGTTGTTTGGAATGTGAAGTATGTAGAGTCAAAGTAACAATTTGATTCTCATTCAGGTATTCTGTTGCCCTTGTTCTGTCTCAATTATTCTTTATATTTACCTCATATCTGCGCAAGGATAGATTTTGTTTTTTTTTGCTTATATTCTCACTATTGTTATCCAACCCCACACAGGTACATTGCTTGATGTAGCTTGGTGAAACAATGATTCTTTCTTGACCAGCTCTGCTGATAACATGATATATGTTTGTAAAGTTGGAGAGAACAAACCATTCAAAACGTTCTCAGGACATCAGGTGTGAAGCTTAGCATGTTATGCTTGATTGGAACATTGATGTGAATAGTATTAAAGCGTTGCTTACTTTGCCATTGCAGAATGAAATCAATGCTATCAAGTGGGACCCCTCAAGTTCCTTGCTGGCTTCATGCTCTGATGATACCACCGTTAAGATATGGAGCATGAAACAGGATGTCGGCTTGCATGATTTCAGAGAACATCGCAAAGTATCTATTTTTGTTCTTTCTTATTCTTTGTTGATTCATTTAATCAAATCAGATATCAGATGCTGACTAATATGTTTTTGTTAGGAGATATATACCATCAAATGGAGACAACTGGCACTGGTAAAAGCAATCCCAATAAACAGTTTGTGCTGGCAAGGTATTCTATCTATTGCTACCAGTCATGTTTACATTATTCTTTTCACATATGGTGGTAGCACAAGGTTCCCGATTATATGTATATTACACATGAGTGTCGTAGATTATGATTGAGATCATTTTTCATATTTAATCCATAAAGGTTCTATATTTTTTCAGATATAGTTTTCACTATTTATGAGAAAATACTCCCACCATTCCATTTTATATGACACTATTTTAATTGTCCTTCCAAGCCCATGCTCTGTTTGCACTTTAGGCTTCTAGTTGTACCATATAACAATTTTAGGGTAGTGAAGGATGGTGCCTGCTAGTTAGTAGTTACATTGTTCTAGGCAATTTTTTTACAATATTCCAATTATTTAGGAAGAAGAGTAACAGGGCGCTTCAAGTTTTGAAGCGAGGCTCAAAATCCCCAGCGAACTTTCAAGCCCCAAGAGTTGAGTTTCAAATTTTGGAATGATTGTGATCTGTCCTGTAATGGTGTTATCCCCTTGCGAGTAAAAATGATCCAGAGAGATACAATTTCACTTTAACCATTCAGCAAATGGATTTCTGGTGTGCGCTGATTTAATGTATTGCACCTAACCTTTTAGTTCTTTGAGCTTATTGGTTATGTTTTATTGTATGTTTGTGTAGTACTCCATTTGACTCTACCGTGAAGTTATGGGACGTTGAACTAGGGTGTCTTCTTCATAGCTTGAACGGTCATAGGTAATGGATGTTTACTCGTTATGTCTATTTGGAACGGACACAGGAGATATCAAGACACTCTTAATAAAACTACACTTGTTAATCGTCAAATGATAGGCTCAAGTATCACGGGGTTTGTTACTCGTACTCAATTGAACTATCAATACATATATACTTATTCCTTTTATTTGGGTGGGGATGTGAGGAGAAATTAGGGGAGAGAGTGGAGTGAGAATGAGTATCTTTCTTTTAGATCATCAAATCTATGTATCGTTCTTGTTGAATATTTTTGTTTTTTACTAATTAAGTAGGTTCTCTTCCATTTTGAATTCAGGGACCTATTTTCTATTGCGTTTAGTCTGAACGGTGAGTACTTGTTGTTGACACCTAATTTTGGCCTAACATTTTCAAAATTCATACCTTTAAAGTTTTTATTCATTAAATAGTTCAAAATATATTATTTGTAATTTTAAATAAATTTATCAATAGTTATTCTTTTTTTTCAAAATATTAGGATTTCTTTTTAGTTTATTTTAAATTTTAGTTAATTTTGATCACATTTTTTTAATCACAGTCGATTGAATATGTTGAGAATATTGTCACTATTTGATTAAATCATAATTCTATCTTAAATGGCATTTTTGTTTAACATGACATTGACTATATTTTGTTAATTTATTTTAGTATTGTGAACACAATCTAAGAAAATATATTAATACACAGATATTTTGTTAACCAATGACTTTTGGCCACGATCTTGAGCCCACGATCTGAGCCCATTGTGCTATATAATTTTAATTTATATTCTATATGAGTATTATTTAACCACAAAAATTAGTGGGGTGAATTATTATTTTTAGACATG
Source organism: Solanum microdontum (assembly GCA_036250385.1). Classification (NCBI taxonomy): domain Eukaryota; kingdom Viridiplantae; phylum Streptophyta; class Magnoliopsida; order Solanales; family Solanaceae; genus Solanum; species Solanum microdontum. The sequence continues at coordinate 15,705 of JAJONQ010008467.1, forward strand.
TGGTGCAAAATTGGTAAAGGAGTAATAATTCAATAAAATTAAGATCTTGTCAGCTTTTAAAAAGTTGACATTTGAGGTGATAGGTTGGAGGTTTTTGACTTATGGTCAAAAAGTTTTTATATTTTGGTTTAAAGGATGTGCAATCATTTGGCTAAAGACCTCATGTCACGGACTTATAGTCTCGCTAAATCTCTGTGCGACACTTGACAACTTACTCACTAATCTTTCATGATCTTGTAAGCTCAAGTAAGCCCTTTGAACTAAGATAGAGAATGCAAGAAAGACTTAGAAAATTTTGGAGGAAGGCTTTGTTATTTCTTGGAGAATTCTTTACAACTTAAGTGATGTCTGCTTCAAGCTTGGATGCCTTACAAATGAGAGTCCCTTCTATTTATAATACTTCCTAGGGGCCTAAGAGTAAATAATATTTATTTTACAAGTCCCTACTTATTTACACTTTAGTCCATGCTCTAGAATTCTCTACTAGTCTAGAGAATTCTAAGGCTTTTTAAGATATCTTCTAAGTTATTCTAGAGTCTTCTAAGGAAAGGTCAAGGGAATTCTAAAGTCTTCCAATAACCTCTCCACAACTCTAGAAACTTCTTCCCCTATTCCGGTGCAAAATTTGAAGGGTAAGGTGGCAGGTCATGACACTTTTCCTCATGTGACGACCGCATCACATCACCGCTACATAGGCAATCGAGTTCTTCTCACATGTGATGAGTCCACAAATTGGACTCAATTAGGGCTATATTTTAATAGAAATTGTGTCCTCAAATGCATATTTTATCTCAATATCTGATGAAAACCCTTAAGTTTCAGGTATTCAAAGATTGAAGTAAAGCATGGACACTACTTCGCAAAAAGGAACGAAAAGGCTGAAAAGAACGAGAAAATGAAGGGCTGAGGATCGCCAAGTCCACTTGGAGAATCGCTGAAGGGTCTCACTTCGCCTTTTGTTCCAGTGTGCTGAGCCTACTTGAAAGGATCAAGTCAGCGGAACAAGGAAGCAGTCGGCACATCGCAGAGCAGTTCCACGAAGCAGTATTATATCGCCCAATGACCCAGAGCATGACGATGCTGAAGGATGGTGCAAGACGGCGAAGAACTACACCAACGGGCGAATCGCTGAGTTGATCGGCGATTCCGACTAATGTCGCTGAATGATCCGTTGCAACTCAGATTTTTGAAGGTTATAAATACTCATTGAGAGTTATAGAGAATATATCATTAGACAATATTAGATTCTTAATATAGTTTTAGTACTTTTATTTTCTCTCTAGTTTGGAGAGGGTTTTGTGGGAGAGTTGAAGAGAGAAGGAGTTCATTTTCCCTAAATTGGAAATGGGTCTTCTCTATTCTTTTTCCTTTGATTATATTAAAGTTTAATTTCTTATACCCATTTTATTTCTCGATCATTTTAGGTATAATTTCTTATTTCTTAATGTGTGGCTAAAAACCCCAATTCTTGGGGTGTGATTTAGCAAATATGTGTTGATATTATTGTTGGGTTTTGCTTGCTGATAGGTTAGATGTATTTTAATGGTGATTTCACCTAGTGG
>JAJONQ010008468.1:0-21339 GCA_036250385.1 Solanum microdontum
AATAAACACAATTTTATTAAATATACAAAGTGGGAAAGTAACTTAACTTATTAGAATTAAATTTCATCTAAATATTATTAACTACATAGCTTAGAATATTAAGCTTCATACTTTAATCAAGAACAAGATAAAAATGAGACTTTAAAGCATGCAAGAATAATTACATATTATATAAATTTTACTCTAAATTTAATGATATAGAATTTTTAGTCTATTTCATATCATAATGCAAAAATTAAACATACATAAATTTAAATAACTTCATAACATTAGAATCACATCTTGCATAATTATTAAATCAAATAATGTAATGAAGATCAAGTGTTACCTTTTGTGAAAATTAATTCACAAAGAAAAAAACACCACAATTAGGAACCACGAACTGAAAATCACGTAACTCAACCACAAACTCCACTTTTGTCATTTGTTGTGCATTTGTTTTTGGTGAGTTTAATGTTGTATTGCTATTTTTTTATGGTGTGCGTATGCTTGGAGAGAAAAAAATGTTTTTTTTTGTATTCTGTGTTGTTGTGCGTTTGTCGTTGGAAAGTATGTAGTAATAGTAGTATGTAGCTTAGGTGTTTGTGGAGGTGAGTAGGAAATAAAAATATTTTAGATCCTCTCCTCCTTCTTCTGTTTTGTTGATGATGTTGTGTGTATGTAGGTATTGTAGACGTGTGTGTGGGTGTGTAGTGTGAGGGAAGTGGGTAGATGTGGTGTGAGGAAGTGGGGTAGTGGAGTAGTGTGTAGGTATATATAAATATAATTACTAACTAATTATTTTAAATTAATATAAATTTAAGAAAAGTTAAATAGCTAATTAAAAAAATATAATTAAGAAACACTAGTTTATTTATTAAATATACATTAAAAGAAAACATATATTTTTTGAACATTTTCTTCTCTTTTTTGAATAAATTGAAAACAAAACTTAACTTAAAACATGACCTTATTTTTGTGGTTTTCAAATATTTTTACAGTAAACTTACTAAAATATGATAAAATCAAAATATTTAATTTAAACATAAAAGAAATATTTAACCACTAAAATTTGTGTAAAACATCAAGTTCGGTCAAAAATTACGTGTCTACAATTTGCCCCTTTTTGACTGAAAACACGAAGAGTTTGCAGACAAAGAAGTAGACAACGTGACAAGTTTTGACCAGACTCTTATTTTAAAGAAAAATATGCGATCGAGTCCTAATTTTGGACAACCTACATATCCCGGTTTATAAGGGAATCAAGTCACATGTAGTTCAAAGAGATGAGGTGATGAGTTGGAAGTTGAGTAAGGTTCCATGGAGGTTCTAGTTCATGGTTCTTATCCTTACAAAATAAAATAAAATCAAAGCTAATACTCAAAAGAAAAATAAAAGTACAAGCTCCTATCTATGCAGCTTCTCGTGAGTCTTCACTTATGTCTTGAATTTGAGATATCACCATGATTTTGGTGAGTAACTTGATTTTGAATGGATTTGATGCTTAACTGGCCACTTAGAGTAAGTTTTTGGCACTCTTCAAAATGACAATATGAAAATGCTCTTGAATGACTGCATGTTTTCTTGATTAGAAGTTGAATAGAAATAGATGTCACGAAGTCAGGTTGCTACATGCATTGAAGAAGCCGATTCTGGCTATTATGGGATTGATCATTCTGAAAAGAGTTGAAACTTTGTTCTTGAATTTCAAATCCATGCTTCACTTGAAGAAACCTGAAAACCATCACAAACAAAAGAAATAGATAAAAATTTTGCCCCAGTTTTCACTGAAAAATTTTTGTGAGTTATTAGCAAATGTGATTTTTTTTTAAAAAAAACTCAGACTAGGAAGTGTTTATAAATTAGGAGAAAAATAAAAATAATGTCTCAGACTAGGAAGTGTTTATCCTAGGAGAAAATAAAAGATAACAGTCTCAGACTAGGAAGTGTTTATCTTAGGAGAAAATGAATAATAACAGTCTCAGACTAGGAAGTGCTTATCGCAGGAGAAAATAAAACATAGCAATCTCAGACTAGGAAGTGTTTATCCTAGGAGAAAATTTAAAAAAAATAACGATCTCAGACTAGGAAGTGTTTATCGTGAGAGAAAAATAAAAAAAATAACGATTTCAGACTAGGAAGTGTTTATCCTAGGAGAAAATAAAAATAACGGTCTCAGACTAGAAAGTGTTTATCCTAGGAGAAAATAAGAAATAACGTCTTAGACTAGGAACTGTTTATCCTAGGAGAAAATAAAAAATAACAGTCTCAGACTAGAAAATGTTTATCCTAGGAGAAAATAAAAAATAACAGTCTTAGACTAGGAGGTGTTTATCCTAGGAGAAAATAAAATAAATATCTCAGACTAGGAAGTGTTAATCCTATGAGAAAATAAAAACTAACAGTCTCAAACTAGGAAGTGTTAATCCTATGAGAAAATAAAAACTAACAGTCTCAGACTAGGAAGTGTTTATCCTAGGAGAAAATAAAATAAATATCTCAGACTAGGAAGTGTTTATCCTATGAGAAAATAAAAAATAGCAATCTCAGACTAGGAAGTGTTTATCCTAGGAGAAAATAAAAAATAACGGTCTCAAACTAGGAAGTGTTTATCCTAGGAGAAAATAAAAAATAACGTCTCAAACTAGGAAGTGTTTATCCTAGGAGAAAATTAAAATAACAGTCTCAGACTAGGAAGTGTTTATCCTAGGAGAAAATAAAAAATAACAGTCTCAGACTAGGAAGTGTTTATCTTAGGAGAAAATAAAAAATAACGGTATGTGCAAGCATAAGAATAAAAATGGTGATAGGTTGTTATTGTAACTCTGTCATCCAATTTTGAACATGTGAAACAATGTCTATTTAAGCAAGAAGCCTCCTATATCAAAAATAAAATAAATTGTGCGTTTTAAATTGGTGGTTGATTTGTGGTCTTGGCTTTGAAGGTGATTGCTCTTGTTATTGCAATGTTGAACCTTATCAGCTGAGGCAGGCTGTTTCTATTTGCTAGTTAGCCCACCTTGATAATCTTGAAAACATCTCTAATTGTTCAAAACTTCAAACTTCAGATTTGTTAAATTGTTTTCACCCTCCAACAATAATTGAATCGTGTATTCATATAAATTCTCAAAAATTGTCAATTGTTGACAAGTTACTATGCATATCACTATTTCTTGAATCATGTCACGATTGATGTGCTGTCCATACTTTTTTTTGTGCGATTGAAGAGATGGTAGCAATTTTGAAATCATTTTCTGCTTGCTTAATGAAGACTAACTAAAGATCGAGTTGAGTGACACAAAATAAGGAAAAAAAAATATTTGACCATTTTGAGAAAAAAAATTTGGTTAAGTTTTTTATTTTCCCTTTTTTTTTTAACCTTATTTTTTTTTTTATTATTATTACTTTTTATTACTTTCATCTTTTGTTTCTTCCGTTTTTTCTTTTTATAAATGTTTATTTTATTTTATTTTTACTTTCTTTTTAATGATCTGTTCGTTTTATTTAAATTTTTATTTTTTTTTCAAATAAATAAAAAAGGATCAACTTAACCCAATTAATTGAATTTTTTTTAAGGTTTTGCATTAAAAGAAATGCAAAGAAAGTTGTATATTCAATTTCTTTTACTTTTTACTTTAATTCTTCTTAAAAAAAAAACAATAAACACAATTTTATTAAATATACAAAGTGGGAAAGTAACTTAACTTATTAGAACTAAATTTCATCTAAATATTATTAACTACATAGCATAGAATATTAAGCTTCGTACTTTAATCAAGAACAAGATAAAAATGAGACTTTAAAGCATACAAGAATAATTACATGTTATATAAATTTTACTCTAAATTTAATGATATAGAATTTTCAGTCTATTTCATATCATAATGCAAAAATTAAACATACATAAATTTAAACAACTTCATAACATTAGAATCACATCTTGCATAATTATGAAATCAAATAATGTAATGAAGATCAAGTGTTACCTTTTGTGAAAATTAATTAACAAAGAAAAAAACTCCACAATTAGGAAACACGAACTGAAAATCACGTAACTCAACCTCAAACTCCACTTTTGTCCTTTGTTGTGCATTTGTTTTTGGTGAGTTTAATGTTGTATTGCTATTCTTTTATGGTGTGCGTATGCTTGGAGAGAAAAAAATGTTTTTTTTTTGTATTCTGTGTTGTTGTGCGTTTGTCGTTGGAAAGTATGTAGTAATAGTAGTATGTAGCTTTGGTGTTTGTGGAGGTGAGTAGGAAAATAAAAATATTTTTGATCCTCTCCTCCTTCTATTTTGCTGATGATGTTGTGTATATGTAGGTAGTGTAGACGTGTGTGTGGGTGTGTAGTGTGAGGGAAGTGGGTAGATGTGGCGTGAGGAAGTGGGGTAGTGGAGTAGTGTGTAGGTAGACATAAATATAATTAATAACTAATTATTTTAAATTAATATAAATTTAAGAAAATTTAAATAGCTAATTAAAAAAATATAATTAAGAAACACTAGTTTATTTATTAAATATACATTAAAAGAAAACATATATTTTTTGAATATTTTCTTCTCTTTTGAATAAATTGAAAACAAAACTTAACTCAAAACATGACCCTATTTTTATGGTTTTCAAATATTTTTACAGTAAACTCACTAAAATATGATAAAATCAAAATATTTAATTGAAACGTAAAAGAAACAGTTAACCACTAAAATTTGTGCAAAACATCAAGTTCGGTCAAAAATTACGTGTCCACGCTGCTGCAGTAAAAAACCTTCCCCTTCATTAAAAAAAATGAAAATTTAGCAAAAGGTTATGTCAATATGCACAAGAAGTGCCTTTACCTACTAGAGAAATGCATGAATATGAAGCAACCCAAGCAAGCACATGTACAAATAATCAGATGTGGACTTAGGGAAAACAATTTTGCTTTAAGCAGGCTGTTAGCTTTCTGTTCACATCCTAATCTTGGTAGCCCAATTTATGGCTTTAAACTCTTTGAACAAATACAAGAACCCACAATTTTCATATTCAATACAATGATAAGATCATTCTTACTCAAAGGTGATGATGAGATCAACAGAATCACAGAGATGTACAAAAACATGTTGAAAATTGGGATGTACCCTGATAACTACACACTCCCTTATGTCTTAAAAGCTTGTGGAAGAATGAAAAGTTTTCATCTTGGTGAATTGGTTCATGGGAAAATATTGAAATTAGGGTTCTTGATTGATACTTTTGTGGGTAATAGTTTAATTGGTTACTACACTTGTTTTGATAATGTGGAAGCTGCAAGATTGATTTTTGATGAATGTTTAGTGAAGGATAGAGGAGTTTGGGGGTGTATGATATCTTGTTATGTACAAAATAATTACTTTAAAGAGTGGAATTGAACTAGATGAGGCTATTCTTTTTAGTGTACTTTCTACTTGTGCTCTTTTGGGTTGTGTTGATATTGGGATATGGATTCATAAATATGTGAAGAAGATGAAAATGGGATCGAGTATTAAGTTAGGAACTGCCCTTATTGATATGTATGCGAAATGTGGTTGTTTAGATATAGTAGAGAAGGTGTTCCATGAAATGCTGAAAAGAGACCTTATATGTTGGAATGCTATGATATCAGGATTTGTGGTGAATGGAAATGGTTTAAAGGCCTTAAAGTTGTTCAATGACATGCAAAAATTCAGGATTAGACCGGATGATGTTACGTTTCTTTTGATGTTTACAACTTGTGGTTATGCAAGTATGGCAAATGAAGGTCTAAATTTGTTGAATTTAATATGTAATGTGTATCATATTGAGCCTAAAGGTGAACACTATGGATGCATAATCGACGTTATAAGCAGAGCCGGGCTGCTTGAGGATGCAAGAAAGATAGTACAAAACATGCCTAATTCGACTGTTCCTTCCGAGGAGGCCATAGCTTGGAGAGCATTACTAAGTGCCTCGGGGAATCACAGAATTGTTGATTTGGCTGAGGCTGCTGCTGAGAGAATTGTGCAGTTGGAAAGGCATAGCGGAGCATATGTTCTACTCTCGAATATTTACGTTGCAGCAGGTAAGCATGACAATGCTAGAAGGATAAGGAAGAAGATGAAAAGCCAATGTATAGACAAAGTACCAGGTTGCAGCTCACTTGAGATCAATGGTGTTGTTCATGAATTCATTGCAGGAGAGAAAATTCATCCTCAATTGGTTCAAATCCATGAAGTTTTGGATACAATTAACAATCATTTAGATAATAGTACACACATCCTACATGGTTATGATCATTGATATACATTTATTGGTTTCTCAATTCATTTTCTACAATTTGGATCATTAAAAGTGCTTTGAAACTGAATAATCGAAATTTAAATGACATGAAATAAAGATAAAATTGATCAAACTAATGGGCAAAAATAAAGTTTATAGTATTTTTTTTATAACACGCCAAATCAATACACTATATGCCTTGTATAAACAGATCAGGCTTTGAAGGTTGTTAAAGTCCATAGATTCATGTAGTGCACTAAATTAGTGTGTTATATGAATCATCAAAACTAAGACAAACTTCAATGATTCCTAATAAAAATAGTTGAGTGATATTGTGATCATTAAAAAAAATAAAAGTGATATTATAGGATATATTTCTAAACATGAAGGACTCATATTAATTTATAAACAAAGACAATATCACCCAAATATGCTTAAAAAATAATAATATCTATCACATATAGTTAGATGGCATAAAGGAGCTACACATACAGATACAAATATTTTAGGCTTAAGTCATATGTGGCCCCTTAAAGTTGTCCGCATAATTCACTAAGATGCCTCAACTAAGACTTGTACCTATTGAACACCTTTACCATTCCGAATTTGAACCATTTGAACATTTTTTTTAGAAGAAGCTAAAAGTAGAAAATGTGTGAAATACACTTGCAATGACATGTCAATTTGACTAATTAAATAATGACATGTGCTATTTTTGAATGCAAAAATTTATCTAAACATTATATTATAAAGTAAAGAAAAATGAAATTATTTTAAAGTAAAAAAAAATGAAAAAAACTTAAACTTAAACCACCCCACTTCCCCTACTATCCACTAAAGCCCAAAACTCAGATTTCCCTCTACAATATCACCCCGTTCATGGCGATCTCCCTCTCCCTGTACAATCTCATCTCCAACACCACAAATCTTCATTTCCATCAGCCTATTTTTCAATTATAACTTTCTTTTTCGTCTTGTTTTAGGTAGAAAAAGTTGCAAAAATAAAAAAGCTCGCCGAAAAATTAAGGAGTTCCGATTGCCATTGTAGGAAAAAATGGAGTTATCTTGATTTTCTTTTGTGTTTCATAACTGATTAACTTTTTTGGATGAAGAACATCATTACATTCTGTCAATATACATCAATTTAAAGTCACAACAACACATTCACGACAAATAAAAAAAACTTCAATAAAAATTTGAGCGAATCAAATAATAAATTGAAAAATCCTTCAATAAATTCAAACAACTGGACATCAATTTAACACCAAATTACTACATTAACAGCAAAGAGACAAAATCCAAACTTAAAGCCCTTTACAAATTAAACATGATGAAAATGACAGTGATAATGGTGGTGCAGCCAACTCTAATATGAATGACAACGGGGACAAAAGAATAACAACAGTGGAGGTAAAAGAACTGAAGTATCCAGAGAAAATAAGAGGAAGAAAAATGGTGTGTAGCAGCGGAGGCGGTATCGGAAAACTGGTGGTATGATGAAGGAAGGGATGCCAAAGAAGATGAAGAAGAAATAATATTTTTTTCCACAAAAAATGCTCAATTTAATACCTTTCGTGCGCTTATAGGATGTGAATCACACACAATGTGCCACCAAGGCAAAAAATGTTCAAATGGTTCAAATTCGGAAGGGTAGAGGTGTTCAATAGGTACAAGTCCTAGTTAAGGTGTCTAAGTGAATTATGCGGACGACTTTAAGGGGACTCAGATGACTTAAGCCAATATTTTTTTAAATTTTCTCTATAATAAGAATAAATTTACTTTTCTATAATATTTCCTTCGTTTCTATTTATGTGTCGTCATTATTAAAAGTAGATGATCTCTAATATTTGTCATTTCACATGACCAATGCATAAAATCTATTATTCTTCCTATTTTACCTTTAAGAGATATTAGGTTTGAAAATATGAATTAAACCAAGAAAACTAAACGATTAATTCATATTTTTAATTAATCAAAATAAATCAATTTATGTTCATTTATTGAAAATTTGATTTCAAGAGAATACTAAATAAAATTACAATGGTAAACTTACATAATTTCTTAATCGACATAAAATCTAAAATAATGACATATAAATGGAAACGGAGGAAGTAATAAATTACTATTCCCTCTGTCCAATAATAGTTGTCAATTATTGACTTTGCACATTCCTTAAAAAATTATAATTATAGAAGGATAATTTATTATTTCATCCTTTGAATATAATAACTACAATGTGTACAATGAATAATAAAGGTAAATTAGAAATTAAGTGTACAATTATCATTGATTTCGTAAAGTGGACAATATTGCTAGATATCCTATAATAATAGTATAATACATACGTATTGTTGGACAAGAGAAATACATGCAAATACAAATATCGTAGGGGTAAATTACTATTTTTAGGAGACTTTAATGGTAGAATTACTTACTTTAAATGCCAAGTATGGAGCTACTCGGAATTCCGGTAGAGATGACTTCGTCGGCGAGTGTTCTACGGTGGCTGAAACCCTAACTTTATGAATTTTGTTTGGGCATTTGGGGTTAGCAGTTGCAGGCCTCTTCTTCACTGATGTAAGTTTGTAGGAGCTCTTAGCTTACCAAAATCAACAAATGAACTTCCGTCCACAACTAGTACAATGTAAGTCATTCTTCATTGTTAGTTAGTTCATCGATTTTTCTGCAGTGAAAAGGAAAAAACTATCCCTGCAAATGAATCATGTAGTGAAATCATCTAATCTCTGTAATGCCAAACGGCTTACACTATTTGGCTCACTCCTATATTCATTTGAGAACCAACTTGATCATTGTTTATTCAATGACTTATGACATGGTGTCCGCCCACAAGGTGTTTGATGAATTGCCTGATAGGAATGTTGTTTCATGGACTGCACTAAGTTTTATCGGGTATTCACTTAATGTGTTTGTTTCTATGCATAGGGAAGGGGTGAGGGAAAATCATTTTACTTATGGGTGTGCACTAGTGTGTCATGTATGAGTTTAGGAAAGGAAATACAAGGGTGCATTCACAAGAGCAGGTTTGTGGCTTAGATGAAATAATTCATTAATAAAAAGTGGAAAAGCAAAGTGAAAATCCATATGCACGTAGTTGAGCATATGTCTTGTGCACTTTTTATGCTTATCATAGTTTGTGAATACATTCTGGTTGTCTGCAACAACTCATAATATGTTTTACTGAATACTATTACATTACGATAAGACACAACAAAGGAAATTGTAGGAAACAACGATACATGGTGATAGATTTGAAATCTGAAACTAGAAGTCTAAAAGGGGTTTAAACGACAGAAGAAGGAGATGAGATTATTCAGAATCACAAATAGCTTCCTTATCCCTTCCTACCCAGATTCTCACACTTCTATACCAATTCCATAACTAACTCTTTCCTTGCTCACACGACTTTCTTTCAGCCCAAAAGTATTTGTCCAACCTTTTAGATGGAGTTATACTTCTAGTACTCCAACACGGTTTGCTAATGCAGAAATCATCACTTGTTGCATCCTCTTTATTATCCAAATCAACAAATGTTTGAACTAAGTTCACAACATTACTCCCCTCCTGAAAATCGACCTTGTCCTCAAGGTTGAAGTCATCTATCTCGGTCTGGTCAAGGCATTCTTGGAGCTGCAATGGTGTTACTTGTTGGATAGGCTCGCCCAAGCAATACTTAAGAACTGAAACGTGAAATACAGGTAGTATCTTGGCCTCAATTGGCAACTCCAATTTATATGCCACCTCTTTAATGCGCTTGATGACCTTGAAAGGATAAAAGTATCGTCGTCCAAGCTTATGACCCTTTTGCAGTCAAACATAAAGTTCTCGATGTGGTTTCAACTGCACAAAAACCCAATCACCCACTGCAAACACTAGCTCAGTATGATGTTTATCTGTAAACTTCTTCATCTTTGTTTGTGCTTTGATCAAGTTTGCTTTCAACAACTCCAGTATCGCATCATGTTGAATTAAGTAAGACTAAAAAATTTCACTAGAAGTGCTCCCCAATATATATCGAGCTACAGTGGGAGGTTCTCGCCCATACCGTGCTTGAAAAGGAGTAATTCTAGCATATGTTTGGTACAAAGTATTGTACCAGAATTCAGCCCAAGGGAGCATTGTCACCCTCTCTAAGTTACTCGAACTCTGCAAAATCCTTGGCTCACTCGTGTCAACACGACAGTGGCATAGGGAAGGCTATGGGATCTTTGTCTAATTCGGTCAAACAAGATCGGGTGTGTTGACCAACAAAAAAATTGAAATTTTGATATCTCAAAGTAAAGATTTGAATAGATAAAAAACAAATACCTTTAATTTTTCTGCTATTTAGTGATTTATACTAGTCCTTTGAAGAGTTTTTCTTGATAAATTAGAGTAATATATTGTCTAGGAGTTTCTAAAATCTTAACGTGATACCAAGGCTCTCTTGCAAAGCACACATTGGTGTATTAATTTGTGAGAGAGAAGAGATGCGACTTCATTTCGAAACTGAAATAGGGTTTTTCATCATTTTGTTTCTTTGGTGCTTTGTTCTAGGCGTGAATGGAGAAAAGGGGAGCGTGAGGGTTTGGATAAATAGGGTGTGGGCTGGGTCGGCCATGGTTTTGGCCCAAATTTAGTTCAATTTAAGCCCTTCACATAGTACCAACTTACTCAAAAGCCATTCATCTTGTGAGATGACTAGAGAAGTATGATACGTCCAAACTTACACTTCAAATAAGAGGTGTAAACAGTCGAAGTCAATTTACACAACTCAACTAGAGTTGAGGTCGATCCCACAAAGAATTTCTTTACAGATAAGGTTTCACTATCGCGTTTATTCGAATGTTGTTATTATCTCCTAGACAAATAACAAATGAAAGTAAATTGGATATGGTTGAATTGTTATAATTACCAAAACTTACAATCAAAATCCAGGCTCTAGAGTAACAAACTATTTCTTTGTAAGATTGATTCAATTAATTAAGAGAAACCAGGATTATGTTCACCATAACATTAGTTCTAGTGTTCCCCTGTAATTTAAGTGTCAGGCAAATCAATGTTTACAGAATCCTTGCGAGTTAAATTTATCTAACGCTTCTCAGCATAATCAAATAATGATCACTCATGTTCTCTCGACCTTAGAGTGTTACTAACATTGAACCTCGCTTGAAATGATATGGTGTTAAAGATCTTTTCTCTTAAACTCAAGCTTTAACTCCAATTTGTTAATTTAATTCAGCTTTTTTCTAACTCGTATTTTTCTCTCGAACAAATACCAGATACATGCTCATCTAATGCGTGCACTCACTAGACTAAAATGATATTGAAAGCAAAAAACTACAGGTTTTACACACATACTGCCTTTTACTCGTTTTACGTAATCGGAACTAGAATATCGTCATAGATCCCACAACCCCAGTCGTGGTATTTAGCCACTCATGCTTTCACATAAACAATAAGTAATTAGGGATGAAAACATATTAAGAAAGACTTACGAAAATAATTAGCAAATCAACAACCACTTTGATAATATGATAGTCTGAATTCGAATTTCCAACTGATAACAATAATAAAAAATCCAACTATCGAAAGCTAAAATTAATATTGTGTTCTTTGTCGTAAAACGTAAGATAATGAATAATAATGCAAAAACAACCTAAAGTAGTTCAAAATAGAATGTTTACAATGAGTCGTAGTTGAACTAGGACTAAAATGTCGGATGGCTCTACGACCACTTTTACGATTTGTAGAGGGCTTCACGTGCCGTGAAGCCCTCCGTGATCTTCCTTTAACTTTCCCAAAGGTTGGGTCTTCAATGCCTTCACTGGAAAATGCACCACGGGAGCTACCACGGTCCGTAGTGAGGACCACGACCCGTGAAGTCGCCCGTGGTCTTCACTTGGGTTTCAACCTTCTTTCAACTCTCCCTTGATGTCACACTGTTCAACTTCACGGCAGGTACCACAGTCCGTGGTGAGGACTACAACCCGTAGAACCCTCTGTGGTCTTCACTTGGTTATTCCTTCTCTTCACCTTCTCAAGGCCTAACACTGCCTTACTTCCATGAGCAGCACTATGAACCGTAATGAAGTTCACGGTCCGTGAATTGGCCATGAACTTCACTTGGTAGACATCAGTTCTGCTTCTTTTTCTGCTTTCTATACAACCCAGATTCTGCCTACTCATTTAACAAACCCATCAAATAATCCAAAATTTCACTTAATTTCAGTATTAGTTCATAGTTATTAAGCATCAAATGCGCCACTATTTCATGGCACATCAACAACCTCAACTTAGAACCATTATTTGTCCTGAAGTGATAAGAAAAACAAATATAATCAACCCTTAATTCAATTCCAGATTTATGACACTACGCAACAACTATTTCAAGTACAATTTGTATCCCAAACCTGTGAATCTGACATGTAAAGATCAGTACATGACACCTCATTACTCATAGTCAATTATGCTTATACCTGCGAATTATCAGCTCACACAATCTACTTCAAATGCAACCAGTATGTCCTCATACCAAAGAAGTCCCTCGCTCATAATGGTAGGGACTAAGTACTACGCTCACGCTCTCAATGAATTTCTAACACTAACAACAAACTACCATAGGCTTGCCCTTGCTTTCTACACTTTACCTTTCAAACACCCGGAATAGGATCACTGTAGGAGTTTCTCCATCCTCATCTCATCTTTGATCTCCTTTTTCGCAGCTAACACCTTTATCTCTATCAACTGAGGCATCCGGAGCACATTCTGGTTTACCAATGACCTGGTTTGGCACTGATCTGGAACCAATTTCTCAAAAAAAAACATAGGGATAGTGATAAAGGTACCTGGTGCCTGGGAGGCCGAAGCTGGAGGTTGTGGTGCCTTTGTGGAAGGCTGTGATAACTCTCCATGTGCTGGACCTCTATCTGTATGTGGGATATCAATTTGGACATGTGGAATAACAACTAAAGTACTCACAACGGCAGACTTCGCGCCAAAGAGATGGTTTGCTACATCCTTGATTTTAGAAACCTGGGTTAGTCTGAATGCCCCACCCCATCTGTCAACCAGGTTGTTCAGAGGAATGTTCGCTCCTCGACATAATTTCCCTATCAGACAGGGAAAAGGAAGTGCAACTCTCTCATTTAGAGCCCTGTCTCTCATCTCGATTGCTATTATCCGTCCTGCATTGACCGGGTAGCCAACCATAAGACAGGCTACCAACGAGGCCAAGGAAGGTGACAAAGTGTTATCATTAGTTGTCGGTCGCAATTGTGCTCGGACGACAGCCTACCAAACCTTGGTTGGAAAAGACAGCGAAGCTTTAGCGATGAGTGTTGGAGTTGTGGTGACCCAAACTTCATTTTCCCCATATATGGCAATCTGCTTCACAATCCAGCGTAAAACCCTTTCTCAAGAAGTCTGATCTTCCATCGTAGCATCACTGCTGACCTCATGATGTTTGCCCATGAAAAGGCCAACTGAAGCTGGTGCAGAGTATTCCGGGCCGTACAACATTCTGTTAATCGAAGCCTCATAAATATCTATTGATTTACCCCTAACTATGATTGAGTTAAATGGACCCCAAGTAATAGCCATGTCTTTCTGTCCACGTTTTGTGGTCTCTGTATCCGCAAAAAAATTCATCAATGTAGTTGCATAAGAGGAATAAAATTCTTTGGTCAGGTGGCTAGAGTATTCACTAGGTGCATTGTCCATCCAGTCAAAATGATGGAAGTGAAATATCCGATATATGTCCAATAATGCTTTGATGTCAGCTACCACCACCCTAGTCTCAGGCATGATTGCTCGATTCTTGAAGCCTCCAGTTTTGTTCACAATGCCACTGTCAAAGAACTCTTTAGACCGGTTGACAGTCCACATGGAGCGATAACAGGTAATCAATTGTGGTCTCAATGCTGGGTTAGGTTCCCGAGCGTTCACATACATCACCATGGTATCATCATTGGTGATAAACTCTTCATCCTCTCTATTAACTGCTTCCTCTTGGGCTTTAGTTTCAGATTCTGTATTAGCCACAGGTGGAGAGGTACTTGTGTCGTCCTAAGAACCGCCTTCAGATTCAGCACTGCCCCTCGAGTCATCAACAGATTGGCTACCAACAATAGCATCAGATTGACTTTCTATGTTTTCCCCATTATTAGAACTACTACCTCTCTCTTCAGCCTGAGGAGGAGAGTCCTGGAAAATAGCTCATCTAGCCAATGATCTAGTAGCCCGAGATGAGTGATCTTCAGGTGTAACATTTATTTGCACCTCAGACCCAGTCGCTTCGGAGTCGTTATTACCCTCTGACAGCGAAGCGGTGATGGGGGCAGGTTTGTTAACATTCTTTCTTCTGGGACCCATTGTACCTGAGAAATAAAGAGCTCATTAGTAATCAACATAGTCAAATGACGTACTATTGGGTAATCAGACTTCCCCAGTGTAATATCATCGTGACGCCTTGTTTTAAGAATGTCGTCACCCAATCTATCATCGAGAAAGGCCACGAAATCAAAAGACGAACAAACACTGAGTACAGGAATAAAATAAAAATTACAAACAAAGGGAATTCTATGACCATTTGCACGGGCAGTGGTATGGACCATGGACCGTGAAATCCCTCGTGGAGTTGAAATAGAATCAGTGTGCAAAAGGAGTATTTGACAATTTTACCAAGGGATGTTCACGGATGGGTTCATGGCCTATGGAGTGCACCACGGTTCGTGATACTACCCGTGAACTTAAACTGAGGGATGGGTTTCCTTCAAGTGTGGTCTACGACAAGCTTCACGTCCCATGGTATCTTCTACGGTCTGTACAACCTGTCGTAGTCGTACACCTGGGGCAATATGTCAGTCGCCTTCTTCCCAACATCGAAATTTAGCACTTAACCACCATTTTTACACCAATAAAAGATCTTCCTATAACTGAAGCTTTACCCTACTTCTTACTCAACTAAATTACTTAACATAATGTCCACTACCTAGCAACAAATTCGACCCTCTGTTATAGACTAACACACAAGAACAACTAAAACTTCCCAATTTGACCTACCCACTACAATTCAGTACTATCACAAGTAACTCGTCACATACTTATGCTAAACTCGACTAAATCGAAGTAACTCAACTCACTGTTATACAAGATCGACCTTATGGTAAGTGATGAAAGAACTTACTTGGAGTTCAGAAATAAATTTCGCGCAGAAGGATGAATCAGTGATTGCGACTTTAGGTTCTTGACAACTTAGGATTAGGGCTTGGAATCTTTGATGAATTTAGGAATTATGGATGATGGGAATTGTTTTGAACCTCTTAAGAACCGTTATGGAAGAGAATATAGGGAGAAAAACCTGACCTTTGGCGTTTGAAAACCAATATATATGTTTTAATTAAATTTTTCCTTTCAAGGGTCGAGTCGGTTTCTTGGAAGTACTGGGCTGACCTAACACATGACTGCGGAAGACCACAGATTGTGAAGTTGCCCGTGAAGGGCATCACGGTCCGTGAACCTGTCCGTGACTGCAACTTGAAACTTGGCATTCATACCTGAGGTTCACGAGAGGCTAGATGGTTCGTACAAACTTTAACGGACCGTGAACCCTTTTATGCAATTTCCAGTAGCTTCTGCACTTTTGTCCTCAACTTGACGGACCGAGAAAGTACCCGTGAAGAGCATCACGGTCCATGGGAATGTCTGTGAAGTTCAGTCTGCACCAGGTCCTGCAGCGCACATACCTAATACAATTACATCTTGGGTTGCCTCCCAAGCAGCGCACAATATAGCGTCGTGGCGCTACGCAGGTTACTTGATTATTCAGACTTCATCAAGTTTGCATTCCTCTACAATTTTCACATCTTTAGGAGCTCCCAAACATGCCTTGACTCATTGACCATTAGCTTTGAACTTCTCGCCTTTGTCATTTTCCAGTGCTAACAAATTGAAAAACCTATGTGACCTTAAACGGTCCAGACCATTTAGATCTCAGCTTTCCTGGGAACAAACGAAGTCTAGAGTTGAACAGTAACACCAAGTCATTGGGAGTGAAGATTCATTTCTCAATATGCTTGTCATGTTATAGCTTCATCCCCTCCTTATACAGTGCTGATCTCTCATAAGCTCTCAGACGGAACTCATCCATCTCATTGATCTGATCCAACCTCAAGTTCGCAGTTTCGCTCCAACTGAAGTTTAGCTTCTTCAATGCCCAAAGTGCTCTATGTTCAAGCTCACCTAGCAAATGACGTGCCTTTCCAAACACCAGTTGGTATGGAGACATACCAATAGGTGTCTTGAAAGCTGTCCGATATGCCCATAGAGCATCATTCAGCTTCCTTGCCTAATCTGACCTGTTGGCATTAACTGTCTTGGCTAAGATTGCTTTAATCTCCCTGTTGGAAACCTCCACTTGTCCTCTGGTTTGTGGGTGAAAAGGTGTTGCCACCTTGTGTTGTTTTACACCATACTTGGTCAGAAGCGCGCTGAACACCTTGTTGTAGAAGTGAGAACCACCATCACTGATAATGGCTTTGGGTGTTCCAACCTTGAGAATATGTTCTTTATCAGGAAACCAGCAACACTCCTTCCATTGTTCTCAGGTAAAGCAACAACTTCAACCCATTTGGACACATAGTCAACCGCAACCAGTATGTATTTCTGCCCATATAAACTCACAAAGGGGCCCATGAAATCAATACCCCACACATCAAACAATTCCACCTCTAGAATAGGTGTCATGGGTAACTCATGGCGTCGAGAGATAGCTCCTTGACACTGGCACACGTCATAGCTCCTTACTATGTCCACTGCATCTTGATGAATTGTGGGCTAGTAGTACCCAAACTGAAGTATCTTGTGGGTTGTTCGAGCACCTACATGATGACCACCAACTGGAGATGAGTGACAGACTTCCATAATGTGCAACATTTCAGCTTTCGAAACACATCGCCTAATTATATTCTTAGCACAAACCTTGTACAGATACGGTTCATCCCAAAAGTACTTGCCCACATCGTGCAGGAACCTTTTCCTTTGATGATATGTCAGCCCTTCGGGCAGCACAACGCTAACTAGAAAATTAGCATAGTTAGCAAACCAAAGAATAAGGTCAAGAGTAGCAGCTAATACCTGTTCATCTGGGAATTTATCATCTATCTCAAGCTCAATTTCTTCCTTCTTTGCAGCCTCCAACCTAGATAGTGATTAGCTACCTGGTTCTCACAACCTCTCCTTTCCATCACTTCAAAGTCGAACTCTTGGAGAAGTAGCACCCATCAGATCAGCCTAGGTTTGGCATATTTCTTTGCCATGAGATATCTCAAGGAAGCATGATCTGTATGAACTATCACCTTAGTGCGAAGCAGGTAAGCTCTGAACTTTTCAAACTTATACACTACAACCAATAGTTCCTATTCAGTGACTGTGTAGTTTCGATGTTCCCCATTTAGCGACTTACTAGCATAGTAAATCGAATGGAAAATCTTGTTGCACTTCTGACCCAACACAACTCCTAACGCAGTCCCGCTAGCATTACACATCACCTCAAATAGCTCTGCCCAGTCTGGGCCAATAATCATTGGTGCTGAAATCAACTTTTCTTTTAGGCACTCAAAAACTTAAAGACATGCCTCATCAAAGACAAATTTCACCTCCTTCTTCAAAAGCTTGCACATAGGGTGTGCAATTTTGGAGAAGTCCTTAATGAAACGCCTATAGAATCTGGCATGTCGTAGGAATACTTCGAACATCCTTCACACAGATAGGCAGAGGTAACTTTTCAATCACTTCAATATTTGCCTTGTCAACCTCGATCCCTTTTTGTGATACCTTGTGTCCAAGAACTATGCCCTCCTTCACCATGAAATGACACTTCTCCCAATTCAGCACCAGGTTGGCCTCCTTACATCTCTGTAAAGCCCTACTAAGATTCAACAAACAGTCATCGGAAGTATCACCTACTACAGAGAAATCATCCATAAATACCTCTAAAGTGTCTTCCACCATGTCAGAGAAAATGGATATCATACACCTTTGGAATGTTGCTAGTGCGTTACACAGTCCAAATGGCATGCGTTTAAACGCAAATGTGCCATAAGGACATATGAAGGTGGTCTTTTCCCGATCTTCAGGAGCAATTAATAACTGGTTGTAGCCATAGTATCCATCTAAGAAACAATACCACCCTTTACCTGCCAACCTATCAAGTATCTGGTCCATGAACGGCATAAGGAAATGATCCCTCAAAGTCCACTTGTTGAGCTTCCTGTAGTCCATACACACTTGCCATCCAGTGACTGGTCTTTGTGGGACTAATTCATTTTTGGCATTTGCCACCACAGTCATACCGCCCTTTTTAGGCACACATTGCACTGGACTGACCCAATGATTGTCAGAAATGGGATAAACCACCCCAACATCTAACCACTTGATAATCTCTTTCTTAACCACCTCTTGCATAGGTGGGTTTAGCCTCTGCTGGTGTTCAATGCTTGGGCTGCAATCCTTCTCAAGTTGAATCTTGTGGGTGCATATACCTGGAGCTATTCCAATTATATCAGCAATGGTCCACCTAATGGCACTTTTGTACCTTCTCAACACCGTGATCACGTCCTTCACCTGCTCTTTGTTTAAATCTGCAGCCAACATCATAGGTAAAGTGTTATTAGGACACAAAAATACATACCTGAGGTGACTAGGTAGCTGTTTCAGTTCCAGCACCGATGGCTCCTCGATGGATGGTTTTGCTGGAGAGTTTTAACTCTTACCATCCTTATATTTGTTGATAGTTGCTCTTAAAAGCTAATACTCTTTTTTAGGAGAGTGAAATTTTGTTTTTCAAGTCCAGGTCCAATTTCTTTGGAGCATATGAGTGTGCTCCCATACCCTGCAAAGCATTCACGAACTCTAGTCAGACCGAAAATCAACATCAAAGTTCATCAACACTGCTACTAAGGTTTCAACAGTCATCCTCTCTTCTATGGGTACCCTCATGTCTTTATCAGCAACCACCTCTATTGTAGATACCACATTCATATCATTTGGTTTCTTCATTGACCTGCAAGTATTGAACTTTACCTCATCCTTGTTAAGTCTGAACTTCAACTCACCTCTCTCAACATCTACCAAGGCTCTCCCTGTTGCCAAAAATGGTCTTCCTAAAATGATGGGGACCTCAAAGTCCACCTCGCAATCAAAGATCACGAAGTCAGCCAAAAGAAATGAAGATGTCCACCTTCACAAGTACATCACATAGGACTGCCACAGGCCACTTAACTGACCTATCAGCCATCATCAACCTCATTGTTTTGGGTCTTGGAACTCCCAATCCTAGTTTCTTGTAGATGGCTAGTGGTATCAAGTTCATGCTTGCTCCTAAATCTCACAACACTTTTGCAAAGTTGATTGACCCGATGGTGCATGGAATAGTGAATGCACCCGGGTCTTCCTTTTTCTAAACCAGAGATCTTGTAACAATGGCGCTGCAATGGTGAACATCATTAGTAAAATCAAGTCTTACAGATCTTTTCTTTGTAACCAAGTCCTTCATGAACGTGGCATATCCTGACATCTGCTCCAGAGCATCCACTAGTGGAATGTTTACTGAAAGCTGTTTCAACATGGTAATGAATTTTGTAAACTTCTCATCTTCAGCTTTCTTTCTAAGCCTTTGATGGAAATGAGAAGGTGGTCTGGGAATCTGCTGTAAAGGCAAGTTTTTCTCGACCTCTTTCTCTTTTTCTCTCGCGGGTTGCGATTTATGCTGAACCTTTTTCGAGTCATTTACCTATACGGTTTCATCCTCATCTCTGCCAGCTTGCTCCAAGACCTGTTCATGTTTGGTACCTGCAGACATAGGGTCAGTAAGAACTTTACCACTCCTGGTAGCGATGGCCATGCAGTGCCCGTCCTTCTTGGGATTCTGAATGGTGTCACTTCGTAGTGATCCATTCTTCTTCTGATTCAGTGAGGCTGAAAGTTACCCCAACTGCTACTCAATTTGTTTGATGAAGGTGGTGTGAGAGTCTACCAATTGACTCATACTTGAGAAATCACCTCTCATTTATTTTACCCCTGCATCAGTTGATTCAACCTTCCGCTAGAACTACCACCTGCCCGGTCTCTATTCCCTGGGGGCACATAAACACCACTGCGATGATTCTATACCCCTCTCTGTTTTACCAGTTGTAACGACCCAAGAGCAACCCCTAGTCGATACCGGCGTATTCAACCTCGAAGAGGTCTTATACAAGCCCTTAACATTCATCATAACATGTATCATAGAATAAAATCACGAAAAATTTAAAACTTTTACTTTGGAAGTTCAACTTCACTTCTTATATGAAAAATAGAATCTAACTTCATCACAATGCACCATCTAGACATAGAAGTATCGAAAATGGGACCTAGCCCTTACATCAATAAGAAGTCTTGAAAATAGGAAGTACAACAATGTCTTTCAACGAAAGAAAAGAACTAAACATAGAAGCTAGATCATAGGGTCTTGTCCTCGGACTTGAGGACTCACCAACTTGGGGAAGCAACTCCAAGTGTCTTGAGAAGTAAGCTTGAATCCTCAATGGCCCGAACCTAAATGTTTGGGAAAAATGGAGAACATATGGGTTAGTACAACACACGTACTAAGTATGGTTACTATGCATAAAAACCATTGAAACATGCATAAAAGGACATGTTATTCATAACATGCTTTTTGCCAAGTAAATCCAATATGCACATAATTAAGTATCATAGTCCAAACCAACATAATATCATCCCAACATGTAGACAGCCCAATCAATACTAGTGCAATGCAAAGAATAAAACCCCATAACCCTATTCAAAGCCAAGTATCACATTAAGCAACCCACTTCATGCATACATTCATAAGATCATATTTCATCATAACTTATCATATTCATAATTATCATACATAACATAGCTTCAACATACATAAGTCATAATCATCAAATTCATAAGAGAACAGTACTACAACCATCTCTTAGGATCCCACAAGTGCAATGTGCAAGAGAAGTCCCATACCCTCCTTTACACTATGTAGAAACCCTTAAGAAAGCCCTAGTAAGAGTTCACACCTTTCATACCTTC
>JAJONQ010008469.1:0-16103 GCA_036250385.1 Solanum microdontum
TTCGGCTTAGTATTTTCTTTAGCAGATTGAGCTTCGGGACATACTCGAGAGGTAGCGGTTCATTCCAGACGTGCCCTTGAGTTATCTTTACTTTCAGTTTTGTTCTATTCGAGAACTATACTCTGAGACTTGTATATTTTTTATTCGAATTCTGTATTTAGAGGTTTGTACATGTGACAACCAAATTCTGGGTAGTGTTGAGTCTTAATTATAGTCTTCCGCTTATTTATTATCTTTTATTCTCGTATTTCTACTTCTCTATCGTTGTGGTTGGGTTAGATTGACGTGTCCGGTGGAAAATGGACACGTGCCATCACATCTGGATTTGGGGTGTGACAGTTTGGTAAGGATTGGAGAGGTACCAACAATTCTAACAGGACATTATCTTTGGATCTAGCGTGGACCGATGCTAACAAGAGATGAGCATTATCTATTCTAGAGGTTCACTAAGATGAAGTCTTTGTGGTTCTATACAACTAAGTCTAACGATGCTTATGAGCTCAATAATTAGTTGTCTTATTATTTAGTATTCAGATCTTAATACAGCATCTTAATAATGAGATTTCATTTCAGAGAAAGTTCTTAATGCATATGTTATTATTTAGATATGCATTCAGATTTAGACATCTTATAATCTTAAAAAGACAAATGAAGCCTTAGACTTGTTAGATAACTTTATTTTTCTTTCGTAAGACAACTAACATTAAAAAAATTTATTTCAAAATGAATCAAATGATTTATCTACATATCTTCAAAAGGAAAAAAATTAAGAACCTTAAACAATGTATGATAAACAATTGAGGAAATTTTCGAAATCTTACCTCTAAAACATCAGCTTCAGGTGCAATACAAAATATGGGAACTGCCATTATTGTATCCCCATCAACTACTTTGCGTTGCTTCTCCATATTCTAGTAGAAAATGTAAAACAATTTCGTCAAAGCCAATCAGCTTCACATTAAAAGAAATTTTTACTTTCTATTCTTGTTAAAAGAAACTATATTTTCAACAATAATACAAATCAATTTATCATTTTAATATATTTATTTATTAAAAAGATTAAGAGTAGTAATAATATTTAAATCAGGTTGTCAACGCTATTTCAAAGTTTGTTAATTTTTTATCAAAATGATTATGCTAATTAAATATCTATGAATCTAAGGTGTTCATCTGGGTATAAATGGCTTATTGGACATGGAAGAAAATATTTATATGTGTTCATACTTGAAATTTTCTCTTTTGTTAATTCTATAACATTGAATAATATCATATGGACAAATTTATATTGAAAGACATGCCAATTTTTTTATGACTGTAAACTTAACTATAAAAAAAAAATAGAGAAATAGAAGAAAAAATCTATATATTACATATCTACTATTGGGGAATAGAACGTTGACTGGTAAAAAGTAAGATAACTATATAGCAGAATCAAATCCAACTAGTAAGACTTACGGTCATGGAAACTTAACCAAGCTCTTGATGAGCGGTATTCCCCTTCACCTTATTATTTTCTCCTTAGCCTACGACTTTAGTTTGGAGAAGTAAGGGGTTAGTGAGATCGACCCCGATCAGTGCAATTAGATACTTAGAGTTACTAGTTTCTTCAACAATTCTAAAAAGAGGAGTACTCTTTAATAAATCTCTCTCTTTCTCTCTCCATCAATAATAATTGTACATGATTTATAAAGAATAAAACTTAACACCTTAAAATTAAAAGAAGTTCTCAAAAACTTACCTTGAAATCATAAACTTTTGATTTTTGAGGTGTGATAAAAGATATGGGCACATCCATTAATTATGCATCTTCATCACCATAAATGTTATGTTGGTTATCCATATTCTAGTAGAAAATAAGAAATACTTGGTTAGATCTTTTGTAAGACCAAAATATTTTGTATAATAATTGAGAAGGTTGTCAAAAGAAGATGAAAATTGTTAGCTTGCTAGTAACTTATATTTACGTGTGAAGTAACATCTTAAGAACTCAATGAAAGCGCTAGAATATAAAAAAACAATCAAAGTAAAAGTGTCCATTAAATATATGCATTCCGTAACAAGATTATATATTGTTGTGGTCACGCATGTCAAATGATTCACTAAAATGCACCCACAACATCTAGATCTTTCACAAACCATATTAATTTCCACCCATGGAAACAATTATTTCCCATTTAATGGTCAAACCTAAGATGATAAATCTCCTTTATTAGAACTTGCATCCATAAAGTAAAAATAAATTTTAAAAAATGGTTAGACAAAGAGAGTAAAAATATAAAAAGTTTAGATCTATCAAGAAAATAAAATGACTTGTTTCGATCATTGTGAATATGCATCTCTTAAGATTCATTGGACTAGTGATAAAAATCCATCTTAATTTTAAATTTCTTTCTAAACAAATTAATATTTTGGGGAAAATCAATTTAAAAAACGTATAGATCAAATAAAATTGTTAAAAGTAGCTACTACCAGTTCCGAATGATTTTGGATGTACAACAAAATATTTATATGTGTTAACACTTGACAAATTTCTTTCTCTTTCACTAATTCTATAAGAGTGAATGTAGACTGAACAAAAAAAAATAGCGCAATAAAAGAAAAAGATCTATATTGGTCATATCTACTATAGGGGAATAAAACTTGTACTTGTAAAAAGAAGAGACTAAGATACCTATAGAGGTGATTCAGATCCAACTAGCAAAGCACACAATCTTGGCCACTTAACCAAGCTCTTTCACCTTATTCTTCTCTTCGTAGCCTCTTGATTGGGAGTGGTGAAGTAAGGGGTCAGTGAGATCGCCCTTAATCACTGCAATTCAATAGTTAGACTTAATAGTTTCTTCAACAATTCTTAAAAGATTAGTACTCTTTTATAAATCTCTCTCCCTCTTTCTCTCTTTCTCTCTCTCTTTCTCTCTCTGTATATATAAAAGTAGAATAGAAAGCATCTAAGTATACATTCATTTAAAATAATATTTTAACCCTTAATTACTATTTATTTCTTCCAAATCATCTAAAACATTTACTTTTCATTTAATAATTAATTTTGAATTTAATGTTTCTTTTACTATACATTTAAATTTTAAAAACTGACAAATTTGAAAAGTTGACTCATTATATGTTACATTTGCTTGACTAATTTAATAATTTCACAAATTGCACGGATTCAATTGAATAAAGAGCTAAAAATTATGATATTTAATCTTAGGTATCATAAGGGTTGAAAGCAATCATTAAATCCTTTGGTTGATTCTATTGATAATTTAAAATTTCATATGTAACTGAATGAACATGACGTAGATAAATCCATCATGAAAATAATATAAAGAAGGAGCACATTTTGTCACGATCCAACCCACCGGATCGTGCGAGAACCTAGTCTAACACCTAGATAGGAGAACCCTATCCCTCAATTTACTTTGAGCCATGCAGAAAATAAATACAACATCATCTAACACCCTATAAAAATATGCAAACACCTTTAATTGTTTTTAAACCGGCAAGGTACTTACAAGTGACCAACTAACATCCCCTCCACCAGGACTTAGTCTAAATGTCACGCCTCGAGACTTCACCCTGGATGTGGCTAACACTCGAGAACCATTTTTGATCCCCAAGCGAACCTTTAGCTTAGCTGACTATTTAGCGGAAGACTTACTCAAGCATCAAGAAGCTTTAAATACATAATTAAACTCAATAGTCTCAATTAAACTCAACTCAAATAAATGTCTGGAAATACTTAATAAAGTATAAGTAATAGTTCTCAATATCTCAAAACAGAAAGAAATATACTGAGAGACTCATCAACTCTAACTATGAAGCCTATAATACTAGGATAGATTTGAGACAAAACCCACGACAACTCAATAATAACAGAAAATAAATGTGAAATCCTCCGCAAAGCAAGGAGGCTCACCAAAGCTATCTGAAGCGCAAAGTGATCTCAATGAAACGTCTGTTAATGATCCTAAACACCTATATCTGCATCATAAAAGTTGAATGACATCAGTACATTGAATGTACGAGTATGTAATATAGCCAAGGCAAAATAAGTGAAAGAAAGGACTACAATAGGTATAACATAAACTCAACTGAATGTAAAGACTTAAAGGAATGAAACCATTTAACTTTACAAAATATTTTCTTATCCTCTGAACTTTAACATAAGAGGTGATATATAAAAATACACTTATAAAATTGAAAAGGTGCCTAAAACGGGCAGTTCAATAACAAACTTATTGGGGAAAGACCAAAATGACCCCAAATTATAGAACTGAAAAGGTGACTAATACAGGCAGTTTCACGGGCCATTTAATACTTCATGGCCCGTCTAGTGGGTCGTCAAGTTGCACCTGCTCGACAAGGCTTCACTAAAACGGTCATAACTTTTTACTCCTAACTTGAAATGAGTCAAAGTTGGTGGAATTGAAAATAGGACTCAAAGACCTTTAAGTTGATAGATCATGAGCCACTAAGTCATTTTGTACCAAGAGATATCATCGTTTGAAGTTAACTTAAAACTTAAAATCTGATTGGTGACTTGTGCGGCGGACCACTAAACGGACCGTACGAGTCACCACAGACCGTTTAGTGGCTCGTCTAGGCGACCTTCACCTCGGATACCTTGGGTAGTCCTTCATGATTCCCAAGACGGGTCATGGTCCCCTAAACGGGCTGTTTAAGGTCTTTTGAAGGGTCCAAGATCCATTTTGGGTTCGTGGACTTGCTTGTTTGCCCTTTGTAGCTATTTCATGAAATCCGAGGTGTTACACTAAACTCATAAAGAAGCTTCTAATAGTATAGTTTATAAAAGAAATAATACATAGCTCCCACTATAAGGAAAGAGGAGTAGAATCTGTCATAGATAATTATCGACTTCAACTATGCAACATCACTAAATTCTTGCCTCTAGACTATGCCAACTGGTATAGCAATAGTAGTCTCAGTAAAAGAACATGCCCTGGTAGGCATCATAGATCAACCCAATCCTACCACACAATATAATGGAGATAATAATAAAGTCATGTAATATGAGAGTTACACCACTCTACCTCTCTACTCACATACTCATACTTTTTCCTGGTAAATACTATGACCAAAGGGTGGCCTTTTTGTCATGGTAGCTTGTTAACCCAATTTTTGCATTCATTGGGGATAGATGAAGAAGTACATGATGTTTGCCTGCCCCGCACATCACACTTGGTGGGTCACTTGGTTGATGTCACAAAAACTAGGGCACAAGATATGTCTCATGGGATATTATTGTCGACAGGGGATTGTCAAGTTAGAGATCATATTGGATGAGGAGCATGTTTGGTATGGTTGAATTGTAGTTGCGGATTGGTGGTTGTCCTATCACTATGGAGGAGAGGACCATATTTTTTAAACGTTACCTTCTAACAGATAGTGTCATGTACATGTCTCTCATGGCCTCAGTATTTTAGGAGCCAATTGATGATGATGATGCTACTATAGATGAGGATGATTCCGAGGAGGAGAATGAGATTGAGGATGATAGTAATGATGATGATGATGATAATGCTGGTGTTGGTGATGATGGTACAACCTTATAGGCTGTGGATGATACCACAAATGTAGCAAATGTTGATTATGTCTACGAGGCCTAGAGGTTTGAAGGAAGTTTTTCTTTCACTTTGTACTGATGTTTTATTGCATGCATTGGGGATAGTGCATTAGTTACGTGTGGGATGCGAGATAAACATCCATGTGAATAATTTACTGCTTTATTGAGTCTTTTGAATTTTGAAGATAAGTTTCTCGGTTCTTTTCCTACAGATAGTCTCATTCAATAGATTAGGACTAGTTTATTTTATTTTGTATTTGTTTAGTTAGTGATGGTTCCCAATGATGGATGAATAATAACCTTCTTAGGGGAAAGTTAGTTATAGGTTGGTAGATTGTGAAGCCAGAACTTTGGTACTTGGAAGCCTTGCATAGAAGTAGCCAGACGTCATGGGTAATTTACACTTGAGCATGCAATATAATGAAATAAGTAACCTTGAGACACACATAGGTTCTTTGATTTCACTCTAAAGTGATAAAACTGGACTTAATTGTGTAGGAAACACTCAATGTGGTTTGTATGAGCATGCTAGTTTGTCTATGTCCTTGTTTGTATGTCATGATTCCATGTGTGGCAAGTATTGCCTTGTTCTTACACAAAGTGTCATCTAGAACTTGCCCCACATGTGCTTAACAAGTAACTTGTATGAACTATGGAATATGATTGGGGCATTTCTTTGCATAGCTGATTTAATTTTCTTTTGTGCCTCCATGATGATTATCCTTATCTAACTCATGATATAGAGTTAGCGGAAAAACTATTTTCCTTGAAGATTTGGAGGTACTATCTTTACGGTGTTCATATGAACGCGTTTATAGACTATAAGAGTCTTAAATATTTGTACAATCAGAAGGATTTGAATCTTCATCATAAGAGGTGGCTTGAGTTGTTGAAACACAAATACATGAACGTCATATACCATCCAAGTAAAGCCAACGTAGTGGCTGATGCTCTCAGTGGGTTGTCTATGAACAATGTTTCTCACAGAGAGGAGGTGAAGAATGAGTTAGTTCGTAATATTCACAAGCTTGCTTGATTGGGAGTTCGCCTTGTGGATTAAAAATATGGTGGATTTATTGTTTAGAATAGTTCAAAATTGTCTCTTCTGATACTTGTTGAGGCAAAATGAGACGATGATCCAACCTTGCTTGAATTAAAAGAAGAACTTCGTAAGAAGATAGTATAGTAGTTCTCTAACACCCCGACTTTTCGAAACGTCTAAATTAACTCGTACCTTCAGGGAAAGGCAAAGAGGGTGAGTAATAAATTATAAATGATGTGGTATGTCATATTTTAAGTGTTCAAGGTTTGTATCTCAAATTTTGAAGTTAGGTAAGTGGGAAAATAAAAGTTGGCGAAAGTTCCTTTTTAAAGATTTCTCTGAAATTTGGGTCAAATGTCTTGGAAGTTTTTGCCCTATCTATAAAGATTTATGGGGCCCATGACCTATAAAATCTAAGGTCTACGAGTCTAGTTTTCAACACATCAAACCGTTTGTTCATACGACTTCAGAATAAAGAGATATTCACATTTTCGCTAGACTGCATAAGCAGGAACGTGAGGTGGGGTCCTAGGTCAGTGGGACATTTTATATATCTTCTTCTTTGCCTTTTTCTTCATTTTGTTTAGTAAAGAACCTGAAAACATAGAAAACCCATTTCTAGGATCAACCAAATTATATATTTTCTTGACCTAAGTCCTTGACGAAAGTTGTTCTACACGTTGAGCTCGTCATCATGGTATAATTTGTTATATTGATTTCATAGCATCTCATACTTTTGTGTTGGAAGAACAAGGGTTTGGAAATATTTTAAGGTTTTGAGGTGTATTATGAACTTAAGATCAAGGTAAGACCTTTATTTCATCGACTCTAGCTTTGATAAGCGGCAAATAGCAATTTGCGATGGAAATACAGTCTTTTATCGGATTATCATGGTATCTTCTATTCTTGTGTGTTGATTATGGTCCTACCTTGTTGTAGTATCGAGGAGGTTGTGAGTAAAAGTCGTTAGGCCACATGAATTCAGCGAAAAAGGTATGTTAAGGCTATTCCCTTCTTACAACATGTTTCCTTAAATTTTAGGAGCAATGTAATTGGGTTGTTATCGCTGTTATACTTGTAGCCATTATTGTTGATTGTTGGCTGCTTGAGTGGATATAATCCTCCCTTGTCGGGATTTTTATTTAGTTAGTAGTGTCCCTATGTTGGACACGACTTAGTGGCTATTCGTATAGGTTACGTATAGCTAAATTGCTCACTTTTAGCCTATTGGATTGTTATTGTTGCCCTTGGGGCTATTGTGGTTAGCTGCATGAATGTGATATATGCCTAGAAAGGCTATGTTCGACCTACAGGGCTATATTGATGCCTAAAAGGGCTATGTTCTACCTACGGAGCTATATTGATGCCTAACAGGGCTATGTTGATGCCTAGAAGGGCTATGAGTTGCCTACGGGGCCATATTGATGCCTAGAAGGGCAATGAGTGGCCTACAGGGATATATTGATGCCTAAGAAGGTTATGTGCTACCTACAGAGTCATGTTGTTGCCTAAGAGGGCTATAAGTTGTCTATAAGCTATATTGATGCCTAAGAGAGCTATGTTCTTGCTAAGGGGCTATAATATTTCCTAAGAGGGCTATGTGACTTCCTATGGGGCTAGGGGACTACCGATAAGGGTATATAGAATGATTGGCACCTCTTGGTCTTATGGGTGCCTAGGTGGGTGGTTTTGTGTGTTGTTTGTACCTGTCGAACTTATGGGGACTTGGTTAGGTTGCTGTTTTATTATTTTTGATATATTTACATTTAGGAGCAGGTTAGTACACTTATCTTATCCTTGATTTATTTATCGGATTACTCTCATAGTCTATTGCCTTTCATACTTGGTACATTATTTCGTACTGATGCCCCATTGCCTGTGAGTACTGCATTTATGCCTGCAGGTCCCGACAGACAACCCAGTAGACCTCCTCAGCAGCAGGATTGACTTCTATCCGGTTGGCTAGCCCCTTGCCTCCGGAGCTGCCAAAGTTAGGAGGTTTGTTAGCTTTTGTTGTATATATATTTTAAGGGTAGGCTGGGGCACTCTTCCGCCAATCTTTACTACTCTTAGAGGCTTGTAGACTAGTGTGTGGGGTGTGTAGCTACGTTATGGCCATGTTGGCCTAGTTTGTTGGTTTGCTGAAGCTTGTGAGTTGTTTGATGTATTGTCTTGATAGATACGTGCTTTCAGTTTCTATAACACCCCGTATCCTAGACAAACCAGATTGCAGAAATCAACAGTTGCAGGTGCCTGATGAGTCCACGATTTGGACTCATTTTGGGCTTTATTTTAATAGATTTAGTGTCCTCAAATGCTTATTTTGTGCCAATAACTAATGTAAATCCTTGATTTCCAGGTATTTAGATTGAGGAACAAAACATGGACACTAATGAGCAAAAAGAAACAAAGCAGATGAAAGAACGAAGAAAAGAAGGCCTAGTGATCGCCTAACCCATTGGGCAAGTCGCCAAATGGCTATGATCTCGCCTAAAGTTCCAGTGTGCCAAGCCCTGAAGGCAAAATCAAGTCGGCGATGGAATAGAGCAGTCTGTGTGTCGCTAAACGGTTTCATGATACAGTGTTGGACCGCCCAAAGTTACAGAACTTGAGGATGCGGAAAGCCAAAGCAAAAAGACGATGAAACTAACCAAAGGGTGGATCGCTGAGTGGATCGGCGATCCCGACTTATTGCGCTGAATGGTCCTTCGCAGCATATTTTTGGCGACTATAAATACATTTTTAAATTTTTAGTTTAGTATCTAATTTTTATTATCAATCAGTTTTTGATGTTTTGAAAGTTTTGAACAAAGATTATTGAGACAATAATTTCCTTAGCTTTGAAGAATTGAGTTTTTCCATTTTTGAGAAAATTAGAAGTGGGTTTTTGAGATTCTTCAACCTTGACTTTTTGTAAAGATGAAATTAGTCTTACCGGTTGATGGAAACACAATTTGGTAACAATTTCTATCTTTTTATGATGTCTAGCTAAAACCCCAATTCTTGGGGTGTGATTATGGGTTGATTTAGCTGCTGGGTATTGTTAATTGATAATCTAAATGTTGTTTAAAAGTGATTTCAATCAGTAATTGTGGTTTAATTTAAAGGGTTGTAGTTGCAAATTTAACTCTGCCTTCCTATTTTTGGCTTGCTTGAGAGAGAGGTTTTTAAACCAAGGTTACTGATTTGATGGTCTGTGGGTATTGGGTTGTCATGGGTTCAGATCGAGAGAGTGAATCCTAAACCCTTTTCCACATATTCAGCTCGAGAGAGTGAATGGACTAAAGAGTAGGTTGTTCCTAATTGCTGCTTATTGGTGTTCGAGAGAAATCAATTTAATTCGGGGTAAATTGCTTGAGAGAAAGTTTATCCCCACTAAAGTCTAGCTTATTCACTGATTTACAACTATTTACTATCAGTTGCAATTACCCATATGTCTATCTTAGCCTATATTAATCCAATCACATCCCTAGAACCCGTCTTTTTACTTGTTTATTCGTGTTATTTTCTTCTATCGTAGTTGATAATTACAACCAAAATCTTCCATATTTGACACTTGTGTCACCCCTAAATTTGAAGTATGCTTTTATTTGTAAATATCTTTACCTATGGTTGACTTGAACATATTTGTAATTGGCTCTTGAATCTTAAGCACGTACCACTCCTTGTGGAATTTGACCCCAACTCACTTAGTTGAGTTATATTACTAATTAATGATCGTTGGCACTTAGAATTGGAAGAAGTGTCCTGATACGTGAAATCAAAATGGCGGCCGCTGCCGGGGAGTGGTGTTGTTTAAGATTCTTTAGTTAAGTTGAATTTTGTTCTTGTTAGTTATAGTTGAACTTACTTAATTTTAGTTTTGTTTTGCTTGTTTGTGTTTTGAAACAGGAAGTATGAGTGTGAACGACAACAATGGTAGCCAAGTAGGCCACCAAGATGACGTTGGAAACCTAAACGATGTTAACGAGCCTAATGCTAATGACCCCCATCTTATAGGTGGTATTGGTGCCATTCTCTTGCCTCCGATCGAAGGAAATGCGGTGTTCCACATCACAAGTACTATGTTGCCACTCTTGCAATTGAAGGGTCTGTTCGTGGATGTAGTATGCATGCCGTTCTCCTTCAAGAACATATCCTAAGAGTTGGTCCGATTGAGGTTGTTCCCGTTCTCTTTGATGGAAGGAGTTCGTTACCGCATTTCAAGTGTGATTTTTTCCTCCTTCGAAGATGATGACTCTTCGGGATAGCATTCAGAGTTTCAAGCATCTAGAGGGTGAGCCAATTCATAAAACTTGGCTGTGATTCAAGAAGTTGGTGCTCCAATGCCCAGCTCATGGCTTGCTTGATAATGTGTTGTTGTAGTATTTTTACCGAAGCCTTGACTCGGTAAACAAGGGTGTTGCTGACCAACTTTCTCCTGGAGGTTTGATGCAGCAACCTTATGTGATAGTGGCTTAGCTCTTGGATGGCATGGCCACAATCAACCGGGCATGGTACACCCGTGAAGACCAAGTCTCCCCTCTTACGTTTAAATTGACCAAGGAGCAGATGGAGAAAGATCAAGAGAGGGACCAGAACATGGCCAAGATCATGACTCAACTTGACATTTTGTCCAAAAATGTCATGGGAGCTGGTGCTCAAGGTGTCAATGTCATGGGTGTCGGGTGTGTTAATCCGGATGAGGCCAAGTTTGAGGCTTTATCTAATGAAGAGGTGAATTTCCTATCCAACCAAGGTGGTGGTTATCGTTCAAACTACCCGAGATATGGTGGTAACCAAGGTTGGAACAGGCATGAAGGTTGGAAGGATCGTGATCGAGAATGGAGGGATCGAAATCCCAATTGGAAGGATGGGGAGAAGGATAGATATGTGCCTCCCCATGAGCGCCAAAAGCCAAAGGATTCGGAAGGTAGCCGGTCGGAGGATACACTTTCTCATATCTTCAACAAAGTTGAGGGGTCAGACAAGATTTTTAAAGAAATGAAAATAGATGTGTCGACCCTTAGCCAGACTGTTACCTCCCATTCCGTCTCGATCGAGCAGTTGGAGACCCAAATGGGTAATATCTCGTTTCATTTAAACCCAAGACACGAAAGGGGTATGCCTAGTGATACTATGTCTAACCCCAAGAATGAGGTTTGAGTGTGGACTTGCGTCGTGCCACGACGTTAACTAAGGCGCTTCTTGGGAGGCAACCCAATTTTTATTTTCTTTCTTTTTAAGTTTGAAATAATGGTTTGTTGATTATGCAGGTCAAAGTGTGGAAGGTGTTTAAAAAGTGTAGGTTGGTGAGCTAAAGGTCCAACCGGTGACTCACCGAAGAGGTCGGCAAGCCCGACCTGGACCGCCATTGGACTCAAGACACTTTTAAATTGGAGTCTGTAAAACTCGGCGAGTCCAGGAGCTGATTGGCGAATCACCGACTAGGTCGGCGATCACGACTTAGTCCGCCGTTTGGACCCCCACATTAACTGGAGGTTCTGTAAAACTTGGCGAGGTAATTTCCCACTAGGCGTGTCACCGAGTGGATCAGCGAGCAAAACTAATATCACCGAATGGGCGAGAACTGGACGGTTTTTTAAAAGCCAAAGGTTTAAACTTCCAACTCTTTCACTTTCCCTCACTTTTGAACTTCCTAAACTCATACCCGCACTTTAGTAGTCTATATTTTTGCATTTTAATCACCATTTAATCATCAAATTTGTGTTCAGAGTTGGATTACTATGCCGCCTAGCATTTCAACTTGTTTAATCGGCATCTAAAGTTGGTTTTCCGAACCCCGAATCTTAATTTAGCGATTTTGTACTCATTTGCAATGATATCATCTTAGTGATGTGTGCTGGGTCTCTCTGATAGTGTTTGTATGCTAGAATTCTTGTGTTAATTCGAATAATTTGCCCGTAATGCCTTTACTGTTGAGTTCCTGAGATTTTGTGGTTTAAAATTGGTTAAAATTATGGGCTTGTGTTTGCATGTTGTTGGGTATGGTCGTGTGAAGTCTAAGTAGCCCACATTTGTGCCAAATGACATATTTTGCCCAATGATGGAGCAGTTGACGTCATTCTTAATGGCAAAAGTCATCAATGGCCATATTCGGAAAAACTGGGAGAAGTCTGAGTTTCCCGGGGCTATGGGTATAAAGGGTCTTGGTTTAATTTTATGGGTGCGTGTTTTAATTTTGTTTTCGGGGGCTGCAGGGTTGAATTTGAGAACTTTGGTTGAAAGTAGGCAAGTTGGGTCGTTTGGTGAGTTGGGTTGAGCTCGCTTAACCACTCGGCGGTTTATTAAAGTTCCCCGTCTCACCTTTAATTTCTTGCTAAATGTGAAGTTTGGTTTTGTAACCTTCAACGAGAAGCCTGAGGTCGCCGAGTGCACTTGGCGACTCGCCGAAAGTCCTTCTTGATTGCCCTTTGTCAGTGCCCCTGACCCTTAATTGCACTGTAACTTTCGGCAGGCTAATCCTTGCTCACCGAATGCTATCGATGATTCACCGAAGTACCTTCCCATCACCAACTTGCCAAAGTTTTCTGAGATTTTTGAGCCAATCCTTTCGGCGAGCTCGATCTAGCTCGCCAAAGAGATTTAGCGACTCGCCGACCGGTTCAGCGAGTCTGTCTGCAACTATTTTTTTGTGCTTTTGGTCGAAGTGTTTCTCACTTTTTCTAATGTTTTTGCAGACATGGCAAGACCAAAAGTGGCTGGTAGAAACATGTCACCCTGTAAGAAGGCGAAGGGGATATCTATCAACGAGGATGCCACTGCATCCAAGGCTAAGGCCACCAAACTTCCCACGACTGGTGGGAAAGGCAAAGGGAAAGAGAAAGCACCTGCGTCACTGGAGGCCAGCTCCGATAGTGACGGGATCTACGCCACTCACCTCACCACTTCTGAGAGTGAGCACCAGGAGTAGCAGGCTGCAGCTTCAAAGCCCGAGGATAATGAATTGTTAGCAGCACAAAGGAATGAGCCGCGGTCCAAAAGGATGAATGATCCGTCTAGGATCAGGACTCCTCAGGCCACCACTACTCCTCCTCCAGCTCCAACACAGGAAGTGGTCCTAGCACTACCAGTACAGGGTCCTCCTCCCAAGTCTATGAATAGACTGAAGACTGAGGGGATGAGGACACTCATTGAGGAGAAACGTCTGTCCACTGATGGGGTCATTGACGGTACCTAGAGATTATGAGCTGTGTGAAGTCTCATAAATTCTAGATCTTCACCAAGCCCCGTGGCCCGTATATTCCAAATTGGGTCAAGGAGTTCTACGCTGCTTATGGGGCCTTGATACCACAGAGAAAACGACATGCAACATCATTTAAACCAATTGACTATGTAGTTTTCCAGGGAAAGAAGGTCATGTGTGATAGTGAGGCTATTAATGCTGCCTTGGAATGTCCCGATGATGAGTGACAACATCTCATCAGGACAAAGACTCTAGAAAATATGAAGAAGTGGTTGGCCCCGTTAATATCAGACGGTACTCCCAAGTGGCTGGAGATTGGAGCATCGATTGAAAAGAAGGATCTAAACATAGTTGCAAGGTTCTGGTTTGGCTTCATCAACATCATGCCATCCCAGAACGAGTCAATCTTCCACCTAGCCAAGGCAGCCTGTCTGGGTTGCATCATCAAGGAGACAAGGATAAATCTAGGGATGACTATGGCACATGAGATGGTCATGAGAGCCAAGCAGCGCCAGACTTCTCTCCCCTTCTCAGTGTTGATCACCGAGCTATGCAGATGACTCGGGTTCCTAGAGATGTGAAGAAGGATGTGGAAGTGATTCCCACATCTTCTACTGATATTCGAAGGATCGAGGCAGAATATTTAAAGGATGAGGCAGAGAAGAAGAAGGCAGCCCCGGTGGACTCATCCCCGGTTGTTGATCCTCAGACATTACCTATAGAGGAACCTTTGCCTACTCCAGCCCCTGGGCCTTCAGGTTCATCTAGTGATGTTCCTTCTGACACCTCTAGTTCCTCTACTGCTACATTGCCTCCCAGAGATATTGTTGTTGTTGTTTCTCAGACCCCGCTCACTCAGGCTGTATTACTCCGGATGGGGCAGCTAGCCTATTCTACCGATCGTCGTGCTGCCAGACTTGAGGCCTCCATTCTGAGCATAATTCAGATAGCACTTGTTGATGTTGTGACTCCGTTGAGTGCTACCATTAATGCCCTTGTAGCTAGGGTCACGGTGTATTAGCATGGCCAAGGGGCCACAGAGGACATGATGACTTTAAAGGCCGCTATTGCTGTGCTGAGGAGTGATGTGGATCAGTTGAGGTCCACCGATATATCCATGAATTTCGGGATGATGGAGATTCCAGATGTGCCAGAGATGCCTCTGGCAACCAACGAAGATGAGGTTAGAGTTGAGGAGACAGCTGACCCTGAGTCTGAGACTGAGACAGATGAGGAGATGCTTGAGGTTACTGAGGAGGTTTCTTACGAAGGCCTTACAGAGACTGAAGAGGCCATGATTGTTGCAGTTGTACAGACTTTGTTGGCAGACACTCCTTTAGCTGATCCTAGTGGGGCTGGTGGTATTTCTGAGGTGACTCCAGGCACTGATGCCCAGGTTCTGAGCATTAAATCAGGCACAGATGCCCAGACAGATGGAGTGACTTCTTAGATAGGATTCCTTTTTACCTCTCTCTCTGTCTTACTTTTTGATTATTGGATATTTTATTTCTTGCATTTGAGGACACATAGCTTTTGTTTGTGGTGGGCTGAGGCCCACCTTTTGTGATTATCATTCTATTCGTACATTGGGTTTTGCGGTATATATTGTGTTTAACACTGTTTTGTGGATGATTGAGCTTGTGGCTCCTTGCTTTAATTGTAAATGATTTTTGGACCTTTTCGAAAATTTTTGTACCACCTATTGTTTGTGTTTGAATGTGGTTGTTCTCTTGCAAATTTGAGTATCGGTCTTGATCAATACCGATGACCTGAATAGTGCGCATAATCGAACACAAATGAAAGTGTGGCTACGATGAAGACAAATGAAGTTGCATAGACAATATGTGAACTTTTTGCATCTCCTTATGACTAGCCAATTATCAAATTGAGTCTCTTGTGATGAACATTGCACACTAGCGAAAGTGTGGAGTCTTGTTTTACATTGGTGTCAATACCTTGTGTGTGATGAGCTTACCGTGAACCATGTGTGATGACATCTAGCATTTACCTCGTTGGTCCCGTTGACTAAATGATGCAAGCTCTTGAGATGATCTTAGGCAACTTTGAAGAGTGTGAAACAATTTTACATTATACCTCTTTTTGTGGCCTACCTTGTGAGTGTGTGAACTTCTCTTGAACACCTTTTGAGCCTTACCCTTTTCTTGGAAGAAACTTGATGAAATTGTGACCTTTCTTGATCCATTACCCTTAATCCTCATGATTTGTGTTTTGTGTGAATAGCCAACTTAGGCCAAAAGCCTAAGTTAGGGGTGTGGTGAAAAGAGAAGGTA